>ML803081.1:185323-197553 GCA_009831015.1 Picea engelmannii
GTCTCGATAGACATGGAGCTCATTATGCACATTACAGGGATACCATCTCGGGGCATGGATCCAACACAATTTCTCGAAGATAAGACAAAGGAGAAATCACTAGCGGAGGATATGAAGAAAAAATATGACACTGACAGAGGGACACGAGGAATCATCATCAAAAGGATCAATGATTTCGCGACACAAATGGCTGCAAAAATCTTGGCCTACAAGCTTCTAAGAAAATTCTGCAAGGAGGAAGTTCCGGTTGGGGTTGTCATAGTTGCAGCTCAATGTGTCGACGGCACCACAGTTAGTTGGGAACCTTACCTTTTGAATTTTTTCCTGCATGACTGCAAGGATGAGCAGGATCTAGAAACCGAATTTCACTACTCATGGCTGCTCATGTTGATAGCTATCATGGGATGGAAGGAACCGAATTACACATTCTTCACCACCAGACCCAAGCCAAATTGTGGAGCGAGGTATTTATCACTTGGTGCCGCGTCAAATGCCAAGCACATGAAGATGAATGTAGTTGTATTCAAAGGATACCTTCACAAACTACATGAGGTTATCTCCAACATGTGGAGAATAACACCACAGGATGTCACACAGTATCGGGACATCGACAACTTCAAGGCCACTCAACATGCGATGTGGATACAGTCGCAGAAGGATCCCAATAAGAAGTGGCTACAAATGCGTTACTGCATCACAGAGGGTGACATCGACATGGTGATCAAATACTAGGAAGACGACTGGAATATTCCAGTCCTCACCCAAGAGATACCTACAAAGATAGTGGAGGATGAAACAGGGTGGGAAGAAACACAACCTCAGGAAGTCCCAGTGCCCAAGAAATGAAGGACGGTATAGACAAAAACAAAGAAAACGAACGAAGGGACAACTAAGACAGGGACCCAGAAGGGGAAGAAGAATAATACGCAGTTGGCCCAAGAACAACAGAAACAGGCCAAGGAAGCACATGGGACTACACCAAGCCCCAATCCACAAGAACCAGGCCTGAATAAGAGACCAACCACTCAGATGGGAGGCACACGCAAGAATATGAAGGCACATAGAACACCTCCAAATTACATGATCACGAAGGATGATGCATATATGATAGCCCAAATGGTTCAGGATCGTATAGATGAATATTTTGAAAATGTTGTGCGCCATAGGGATAGAATTCAAGAGGAGTTGGCATACATGCGAAATATCCTCAAGCAGATCGGGGAAGCACAGACAGCGTGCAGGAGCATAGGAACAAGGCCATCAACATCACAAATAGGATAAGGACCAGAACAAGGTGAGCGAGACACATTCCACAGAATACCATAATCGAGCACGACATTCCACATTACACCCAACATATTGCGCATGGACGAGATCGTGGGGAAGACACCCCTAAAGGACTTAGCTCAACTCAAATTGGTATTGTTGTGGATACCATCCAAAGATCTACACAAATTACAGGTTAGCGTTACCCAATAGGTACAGTCTCATGCATGCAAAGATTTAGCCGAATTACAATAGGCAACGAAGAAGCGTGACGTGCTAGAATTAATATGCGAGTAGGATAATCTTGAGACCCAAGAGGAGAGGGAGTGTGTGAAAGGATTGGAACGAAAAGTGGAAGTAACTTATGAGAAGATTCCAAATACTGCGCAGAGGGATGAACCCACAACAACAAAAAAGATTGATCAGATTGCACACACAATCGATCAATATAAGAAGGAGATCGAGAACCTCCACTAGTAGCTCACACCAACCACTCCACCAACAGTAAGGGAGCAAAGGAAGTAGGAAGAAACATAGAAACTGCAGGAGATAGAGCAACAAGTCAACACAACAACCAACTTGTTCGATAGAGAAAACAACTTTGGACAAATCTAGAAGAGGATCAACAAGTCCAACGATGGGACAAGGAAGAAGAAAGGAGAAGCACAACTATTCAATACCTCAAGAAGAGGCAGAAGACAATGCCTATCACAGAGCGCATCAAAGGGGTGCATGATATGAAGAAACTACAGGCATAACTCACCACTGTGTAGACACTAAAAAAGGAGTGTCAGGATCAAATGGAACCACTTTAAGAGAGAGTAGAAGAAGTCATTGCACAGGTAGAGGAAGCCAAGACACATATAGCAAAAACCTAGGCAGAGTGTGCAGGTTTGATCAATGACAAAATTGCAGCCCAGATAGTAGACACACTCAAGGAGAAGACCACACAGGCTCAAACACAAGCAACGAAGCTCAAGGAGAAGTTCCAGGCAGTCACCAAGGAGATCGATGAAGAACACAAAGGGTAGGTGGCTCAGGGCGAGCCACATGTCGATGTTGGGGGGCTGTTGGAAGCAGACCAAAGTGGAAAGCAAGGTGATTTTTGGAAAGAGGGCATGCACGAGGAAGGCGACAGTTGGAAGGAAGAACATCACGCGCTCATGTAGGGAATACCTAACGATGTTAGGGTTAGGTTTTTGGTAATGTATTGTAATGGATGAAGAGCCAAAAACATATAAATATAGTTACCCAGGTCTCATAGAGAGAGGACAATTTTTGTAGCAATTTGCTAGAGATATAGAGAGACGACTACAAGAAAGCAGATGGCATATGATATTTTGTTGTATGACCTGCTTTTGTAAGATGTTGAGCTAGAGAGGTTGAAGTAGGGTGGATCTTGAGGGTTAGATCATAGGCTGAGGAGCTTGGTGCGATCTAGTCCGTCTCATAACATATTTTAACCCGACGAAGAAGAATTGTAAAGCGCGAGACATTGCAACGACATAACGACTATAATGAAAGAGATAAGAGCCAAATATTTGTGGATGTATCCCAGGGGGGGTGAACCATGGTAACATCTATGTTATGTGATTGAATGCATGCATTTCTTTATTGTCTCAGTAGATATAGATGTGCTAAATGAATGAGTTATTATATTTCTTGCATAAATCGTGATAATGGTATACTTTGTTAATAAGTTACAGTAGCACTCTCAATACACAATTATCAAATCTCTCACTCAATCCTAGGTTGTAAACACATGAGTATTGCAACCACCCATTAAGACTATCTTGGGTGAGACGGCGTAGTGTGCCCTATGCGTTATGATGCCTTCTGGTTTACCAGGGGGGGCGATAGTTTTAGAGGCTTTGTTGGAAACCTGAACATACATGAACCTTGGGTCACTCAATACAAACTCAGAAGGGATATATAAATAAGAATAACCAACACTTTATAAATCATATCGCCATTTTCATCAATATTTATGACAGTTTCATGTGATCATGTTGCTTCACTCCTTGAACAAACTATAAATATACACAAATCATTAGCTTTAAAAACATAAGGTTCTCTAGCCTCACTTGATGCCTTTGTCATCATCTTCACATGTTGATACATACTTTCCCAACAATCCATGAGACTCTTAACAAGTCTTTTTTCAACATCTACATCATCTTAGTCTCCAAGGAATAATCCTTATTGTGGTTCGCAAATGTGAACTTCCTCTTTTGGCATTGTCCTCTGTATAATATCAATTGCTCTGAGTTTCTCTTCCTCTATCCAAGCACTCAATTTGTGTTTTCTCTTCTTCTTCTTCAAAATTTCTTTTGTCCCAAGGAAAACATTCATTTTTTGCCCCAATTTCTTCATACACAAATGCATAATAGGCCACTTGACCTTCTTCTTCACATTCCAACCCCATCTTTGGTCTTCATCGATTTCCTGTAGAAGCTCCAAAATTATATTGAGTCTTTCCTTTACCTCATTATATTCCCTATCAAATTCCTCTTGACTTATCTAATTTTTGTCAACTTCTTTGGCATCCTCTTTCCTTTGGTTGTGGCATCTCTTTGAACCCATGTCATGACTATCAATAAACATCTCCATCTCTTCCCTTTGTGAACTTCTCCTTGTTCACTGTGAGTTTGATCAAGCCTTTCCTCTGTAGCAAATATATACACCTTGCCAGTCAATACCTCATCAAGCTTCCTCTTGAACTTGACCTCTAGGTATCCTTCTGCTTCTATCTCCTAGAACCTTCCGAGCACTCCTACTCCTTAGCTTCAAAAGTTGTAGGCTTCTGCACTCCACTCACTTCATCTTGAGAACTGCACTGGTCCTCTTCTCTTCAATCAATTATCACAACTTCTCCTTGTAGTGAGGGTCCTTCTACCACAATATTCTTTCCTTATTCAAAATCCTCTCCTACTTCTATATGTTAACTAACATCAATAATTTTAATTAAACTCAGAGATTAATCATAAAACATTAGATTAATACCTGCAATATTTGTTTCAATATCTTGTCCTCCAAACATCTCTCCCCAAATTTACTTCTTGGCTGGAATGGCCTCAAATATACAACTTCAAAGTTCCTCTACTAAAATTTGTCCCTTACTCAAACACACACACATAAGTTTGAATAACTCCTCAAAATTCAAACACATACCTTATCTTTAGATCATGTATATCCAATTCCTTTTTATGTCTATCTGTTAAAAATCAACTTATTCAGTCTGAAACTGTTCCTCTTGAATAACTTTAATATATATTCTTCAATTTCAGAGCATAGCTTCACTCTGATACCGAAAATGATGACCTCTTGGCCTAAAAAACCTATGTATGCAAAGTATGGATTAACTTTGTTGCAACTTCGGAATTAAAGTTTCTCTCAAATTCTCAATATGGGCCCAATTTATCTTTTAACAGAGTTCTTTGTTCTCTGTTTTTAGGCGCATAGCTTAAGCACTCTTTTGTATGGTGCTAAAATTCTTGTCCTCCACGTGACCATATGCGAGAATCTTGAGCCAAATATACACCGAAATCTCCTTTGTCCAAGCACTTATCATCATCAGACCTCGACCTATGACCATGCACTTATCGTTGTCGGTGCTTAACTCCCCTCAAGCCATCAGACCTTTCTATCGAAGTATCGCTCTCGCACAGGTTAATTTATCTACTCTTGTCACGTACTCCGATGCATTGAACCACTTCAATGGGTATGATTTTTTGATCTCTCGTGATATACAATCACAATTCATTCACCTTTATTCAACTTGAACCTTGGTATCTATGGATCTTCATCACGCGTCTCATTATGAACTGTTGATCTACTCAAACCCAAGTAGATCTCCACCATCAATCTAGCAATTCTGAATACTTTTCTCCAACAAGCTATGGCCACTAGAACACCTCCACATGTTCTTCCCATATTCATCGATATATATGATCCTGAACAGATCTTCATTTTTTATTGGTGTCTATCATCCACTGTCCTCTTTCGACTGTGTATCACTCTGATGATCCTCGGAACTTCTCTCTGTCGTTGATCTATCCTTCTCGATCAATCTTAGTCGTTGATCAAACTACCGTGTATTGGGGTATTCCTCCAGTTATGTACTCTGACACATTAACTCTGAAGGTCTTTAGACTGTTGCTCCCTTGGGGTATCAAACTGTAATCTTAGAACAGTCTCACGTTGTCGATCTGGATGGACACCATCTAGATATAATTTCAACCATCCAAATTTAAAGCACACAAATACAACCTAGATCTAATAAATAAACGATCATGATTACTCCTTATCCCAATTAGATGGTCATTGTTTCTCCTCAATTGCAAAGGGATTCTATCCTTGTTCTTGAAGGTTTTCAACCTTCGATTCACCTACACACATAATAGGATTCAAATTCTTATTCAACCATGATTCCAAGCCAATTCAACGATTTATCTTGTTGGTTTTGTTGATCCTTCCTTCTCTGAATTGAGGGTTCTTTTACACAACTTTTAACTCGAAACCTGCAAACAAAACTCTGAAGAGTCTGATTTGGACTTTAATAACTCCACATGGGGATACAAATATATTGAAAGATATATTCAACTCGACCCTGACACAGAGAGCCCATAAACACAAACATTTCTATTAATGAATCTTTATACACAATTTACACAAGGCCTTCAACCTTCCTAGCCTTATTTACATTTAATTGGCCTCTGCTTGGCCTTTGGCCACACTTGACCTCTTTTACTCACACATCTTTTTCCCCCCTTGTCTAACTTTGTTCTGTAATGCCCTTAAGCTTACAAATTTTAAAACTAAAAGATTATGGTACCAAAATTAGTTTAAATCCTAAAATCTCTCAACTATCAATCCTTAGGATCTTTGATATTCATAATATCCTCAATAGATATACACCTCACCTTAAGATCTCTCTAAATCTCACTACTCAAAATCTCTCTAAATATTACAACTCTCGAGATTTGTCTAACAAAAGCAAATTCGATCACATTCTATCAATTTCAATCCAATTATTGAAATCTTTCTAGAACTCAAATAAACATGGGAAATTATAATAATGCAAAGACCCAAGCCTAATCGATAGTTTGATTTTAAAAGGAAAATGTTCTTGCATCATTAAAGTTTAAGACAATAAAATAAAAAAAATCATTTATCAAAATTCAATTTCTTAAGACATAATTATATATTTAAAGTCTAGTTCAAGTCTTAAGTGATTTTGATCAAATAATACTAACATAAATGAAAAAAAAATTATTATATTAATGTTTTGGTGTTTAATAGTGATTTTGCAAGCACAACGAAGCCACCTATAATGTTTGGCCTCTCTAAACTAGCTATAATACCTTTAGGTTAATTGTAACACATTTATCTTTTTATAACTATAATGTTTTTTCCTATCATTAAAAAAAAATATTATCTAAAATATTTAGCTTAAAAAATTATTATCTAAAAAACTTAGCTTAATAGAGGTTACATACCAACATCACTCTACAATATTAAGTAACACATTTTTAAATTCTTTTAATTAAATATCACACATATTAAAACACTTTTAATTTCCCTTTTTCCTTTCTATATTTCAATTCAATCCATCTTATAAATTTAATTAATTTTTTTTATAACACTAATTTTTTTATATCACTATTATTTATTTATTTTTTCAATCCAATCCATCTTATAAATTTTATTGAAATTTTTAATAATACTAATTTATTTATACCTCTTTTGATAAGATTGAAGAACCAATTTTTTTTTAAAAGTATGTATTTTATACTACTACTTCATCTCAAAAGATATGCTAAATCTTTCCCAAAAAAATTATTATTGTTTTACTTAATAATGTTTAAACACTAAAGGCTGCCAAAAATCACTTGTTGAAAACAAAATCTCCAACTTTCATCAAGAATTCTTGTTGAGTGTGTTTATATATTTGAATGCTCCCAGAAATCCTCTCCACAATGTGTGGACCCATATGGTTAACAACACTTTATACAACGAGTGGGCCCATCTGTATCACTAAGAGTGTTAGTATAGAATCATAATGGGGCCCTATGTAGCCCATTTTGGGGAAAACCATCATTGTTTTGTAATGCGAAAAAAACAAAGATAAATAGAGGGGGTAGAGGATATCGGTCCCTATCACCATTATTGGGAAAAAGATGCCCACTATCCATAGTTCTTAGAGAAGTTGTACTCATGCATGCAATAGGTGTATAATTAATTCATTGTTTTATCACTGTGTTTTCTTAAACCAAAGAAAACAAATTATAATTTTAGAGATTTATTTTTTATAAAGATTTGGCTTTTAATGTGCTGAACATTAAAGTTAAGTTGTTATAAAAAGTTATTTTATTAATCTTTCTATATTTATAAAAACGTGATGTGGTAAATGACATGTGCAAGTTTTGGTTCAAAGCAATGTAAATAGTATTAAGAGGTAATATGATAACATTTGTAGTCCCTGCCTTTAGCCAAGAATTCTAGTTTTTGCTTCGTGGTCAAGGATAGTTAACTACTTATTAACTGAATTGTTTTGTTGCATTATTTGGTGCATTCTGGAGCAGAGCTTCTGACTGGGTACTCTCACTGCATATTAGTTGGTATGTCTTTTACAAAGTTTTTCAATGTTTTATAATATTTTTTATTAATTTTTTTTTTTTTTAAATTAAAAATCTTTTTATGAATTTCAAAAATTTATATTTGGATTTTTTTATTGGTCAATAACATATTGATGCGACTAAAAACTCTGGTGGAGGGGTATTATTTAGTTTTTTTTGTCAAACTTTAAAAATTGGTTTAAAAAATGAGTAAAATTGAATTACATGATTTGTCAATTGATCGGTTAAAATGATTAAAATGATTATTTATCTTTTATCTGCAGTAGAGTGAGATTGTCACTGCAGTTGATGGCTTGTCCATTCAGTGGAGCATGTCACTATAGTCAAGAGCCTGCCACTACAATTGATGGATCATCTCTCATTGTGGCCATTTGTGTGTCCATTTTCTTTGATTTCCTCTCTATGTGCTCACCACTTCACCGCCTCCCCACCGGCCTGCACAATGCATTCACCTGAGTCAATATTTAGGCACAAATTCAAGAGAATAAGAAACTAATCCATTACGATTCTAAATTCAGTGGATTATGGAGTTATGATGGAAAAGTAGTAAATAAAGCAAGAGAAAATGAAGTAGAGACAGAGTTGAAAGTAAGAAAGGTAGGAGTAGAGAATCTAGTTATAGCTTACCTGGTTGAAGCATCATTGAAAGCATAGAAAGAATGACTATTTGCTGCAAAATTATTTGAATTCGCAGGTATAGACCTTTTCCCCTTTTCTCTGAGCAATGCTTTGAGCACTAGCCCATGAATATCACTAGTTATCTATGTATGCCATGCATGATTAGAGATAAAAATCCATAATGTCCAGAAAATGAGGCTTTTTGTCATCATGTGCATCTTACAGGCATGGACTCTCTGGTCCAGTGGCTTCGATCTCCTTTTCTATATATAACCATTCAACAAAGAAGGTATGATTTATAATCGATTAAAGAATTGTCTACTTAATTTACGAACATAAATAAGGTGTATGACCAAGTTCATGTCATTTAACATTTATATTCATATTAGTTGAATCTAAAGGAATTAAGTAGGAAAGTTATTTATTATGAATAAATGTGAGATAAACCCAAATTTTATATGTACATAGAAATGTTGATTCTCACAACAATATTGAGAGTGGGGGTGAATAATATTACATTAACCTTTTGTATTTTTCTTTCCTTTCAACTAGTTAAGCTATTTAGAAATGTGCACTTAATGGACATATACAAGAAAAAATCAAAATATCCATCTAAGTTATTTAGAAGTGTGCACTTAATTATAGATACAAGCATAAATCAAAACAACGAAGTGAACACAATACACAAATATTTTTATGTGGAAACCCAATGCAGGAAAAAATCACGGAACATCTTCTTTATGTTCTTCTGTAAGCACCAACTTACAAGTTATAAAGTTTCATCTCAACAGACACCCACCTATCGCAAATAACGAGGACACCAATCCTCTCAGGTACCAACCTATCACAGATAACGAGGACACCAATCCTCTCAAGCACCAACCTATTACAAAAATGAGGAATTCAATCCTTAGTGAGCTTTGACTCACCCTAGCACCACTCTGCCACCCTAAACTCAAAAAAAATATGTTACATCACTCAATCTTTCAACACATCCTGACAAATTGAAATTTTTGTTCCTACGAACTGTTACAATATCATCTTCCACCTCACCCACACACATGCACGATTAGAGTGCATCCATACTTATACTAATTTTTCCAAGTTCACCTTCTTGTATGAGGACGCGTAATAGTTACAATGTGGACAAACTTTGACCACATCAAAATCCCGTCAATTACGATTTTGTCTAATTAAATTATGGCAGTTATATTGTGAACAAACTTTGACCATATCCAAATCTTGCCAGTTACAATTTTGTCTAAATAATGTATGCGGACGCATGAATGTTACATTGTGGACAAAATTTGACTAAATCAAATGGACTAAGTCTTCCTACGACTGTGCTCCAGATTATCTGAGCATCTCTTGAATAATGACACAATAATTTCATTTTGGTCTAAAAAGCATCCATTGTGCAGATAGAACAAGAGAGCAAGACTCAAGTCACAAGTCTTCATCTTATCGCACTTGTAATGTAGTGTGCTTACTTAATCGCCCCATCAAATTGTAAGTGCCCTTGGTGACTCGTTATGTTGCATTCTACTTCAGATTTCATCTCATCACACTTCACTACACCATTCATCGTACTAGCTCAAGGTGCCCTGCAAATTTTCATGTACACAATCTTCCACACACTCCGCGTTGTGGCATAAACATCCACTGATTCATTCTGCAATCGCGGACAAGGGAATTTATCGCATTCCACTTCACTTCTGAATTGCGTCGTAGGTTATCCTCCTATTATGCACACACTACTGGAAGACTCAATCACTTTTGTTATTTCTTTTGCGTCGTTGATCCCTTCATCCATTAATCCTTCTACGCACTTCTATTTTCAACCTTTCACAATTTCTTCTAGGAGTTCCATTTCATGTGGATCTGCAATAGTACAATAGAAAGAATCCTTGTGCGCATATCCTCTCCTTGCGCATTAACTTTGCACCATATTGTGTGTTCACTTCAAGCCTTCCGCGCACTTCCTCTGCCTTTGCACCATGTTGACATCAATGACAACATATGTTCAACAAAATCCCCCTTTGTCATTGCCGAAAAATCTTGTTCTTGAGTTGCTCCCCCTGTTAGTGTCTTCCTTTGGCCTTCACTTCCCCTTGTTGTATGATCCTCTTTGTTGCAGTTGTATGTTTCCCCCCCCCCCTTTGACATCAATGGAAAAGGAAACTTTCCATTTGATTGCGCACATCCTGAGAGTGACTCTCCCTATCCCAATGTTGTATTTCTTGCTGCTCAATTTCTTACATTGCTCCCCTTGAGGCTGGGCAGGTCTTTCAACAGCCTCCAACCTATCATGAAGATTTATGCACCTAAATGAGGAGTGGGAAAGACTCCAAACTTCTCTCTAAGGTACTCAAAAGAGTCCCTAGGTAATTGCTTCGTAAATATATCTGTAATCTTCTCCTTGGAAGGAACATATTCTAATTTAACCACTTGATCCTAAACCTGTTCTCTGAGAAAGTGATACTTGATGGGGATATGCTTAGTTTTAGAGTGTTGAACATGATTTTTGGAGAGATTAATAACACTTGTATTGTCGCACATGATAGAAACAGTTTGATGATAGGGAAATTGAATATCCTTGAGATTGATCTTTATCCATAACACTTGTTTACAACAGGATGTTGCAGCTATATACTTTGTTAAAGTTGTAGAGAGAGAAATAGATGTTTGTTTCTTGCTGAGCTAGGATACTAAGCAACTGTCAAAGAAGAATGCACCTCCACTAGTGATTTGTCTATCATCAATACTTCTTGCCCAAATTGCATTTGTATAACCTCTAAGAACGAGGTCTATTTTTTTGGATACGACAATCCATGATCAATAGTGCCTTGCAAATACCTAAATACTCTTTTGACTGCAAGAACATGAGTTTCCTTAGGATTGGCTTGAAATCTACCTACCAGACCCACTACTTCTATGATGTCAAGCCTTGAAGTTGTGAGATAGAGTAAACTGTGTACCATAGACTTGTACATGGTCTGATCTACTTCTGGAGCATCTTCATCCTTGCTGAGTTTACCACTGGTAGTCATTGGAGTGCTTACTAGTGCGCAGTTTTCCATGAAAAAATTCTTCAATATTTCCTTGAGATATTTACCTTGAGAAATGAAAATTCCCTTTTCTGATTGATGAATCTATAACCAAAGAAAGAAGGAGATTTCTCCTAACATGGAACTCTCAAAATCTTGTTGCATTGCAACTGCAAATTTCTTAATCAATAATTAAATATTACTGCCAAAAATAATATCATCAACATACACCACAATAATTAACATATAATTTCCTTCGGCCTTGATGTATAAGTTGCTATAAATAGTTCCCTTTTTGAATCCTTGCTGGTGTAAATACCTGTCTAGTCTATAATACCAAGTTCTTGGAGCCTATTTTATCCCATACAAGGCTTTCTTTAGTTGGAAGACATAATTATTTTTGTCAGTAAGCAGAAAACCTTCAGGTTGCTCCACATAAACTTCTTCCTCAAGGTCACCATTTCAAAATATTGATTTGATATACATGTGGTAAACTCTGAATTTTCTTTAGCATGCAAAAGCCAAAAACATCCTGATAGCTTCAATTCTTGCAACATGAGAAAAAGTTCCTTCAAATTCCACCCCTTCAACTTGAGCATACCCTTTGCATACTAATATGGCCTTGTTTCTGACTATCTGTCCATCTTCAATTAGCTTGTTT
>ML803082.1:0-10318 GCA_009831015.1 Picea engelmannii
TGACATGATTAATCCTCAATGGGGATTTAATCCAATAATAAAAATAATAATAAGAATGCTCTTCGCAGTTACATTATTTCAACAATATGTATCATATATCCAATAATATAACAAAGATTTATCAGATATATAGCCATAAACACAGAGATACAGTAATACACAATTTCTATTAATGAGAGAAATGTACATGACTATAAAAATACAGAGTGAAAGACTCACTAGAATGGTGTGATCAAGGTGGATATTGGTGGCCACCCACCTATTCCAACTGGCTCCTATTGATAGTTAGTTCAACATGTTCTTCTGTACTTCTTTGTAATTGTGGGTTCTACACTTCTAGGGTTGTCTGAAGCCATACACATATTCCAGGTGGATATTGGTGGTCACCCACCTAATCCAATTGGCTTATTTTGGAATTTTTGATGTTAGTACATCTTTCTGTACTTCCAGGGCCGTTTTAGGGCCCTAAACAATGTTTATTTTGGCTTGTCAAAGTAAAACTATAGACAGAGTTAGAGTTTGATGACATAACGTGTAGTTCTCAAAAATACCTTTCCAACAGGCTATCACACGTCTAAAATGAAGGTCGTGTGAAAAATTTACGACCTCGAGAAGTTGAGGTACCAACTTACCCATCGGGGCCCACATAACTTTTAGCGTTTCATCTCCTAGGGTTAGGTTTTTGGATGTCTAGGGTTTTGAAATTCATGAGTAATGTTAAAAATGCCTTTGGAGCCTCATTGTAATCATTCTCCTCAGATGGATGTGTGTAGCATCCACATCTCTTTCTAGAGATAGCTACCACTATTCGAGCAAGTTGTTTCAGTTCTGTAGTTTTATAGTTTCAACCTATTTTATTTATTCAATAGAAGTTATTTTTGATTGGATATATGATGTTGTTCTCTGTATCTCTATGTTATTGTATTCAATCTATTATTCATTTAGTTCCACTCATAAATTCGGATCAGTGGTATTAGAGTGGTTTGCTCTTCATTCGTTTTTCTTTGTACATGTCCCCGACAAGATCTGGGTACAAGAAGTTGGGACTCGAACCAGTCGAGCCTTTGCAAGATCAACTGCGCTGAGCCTGACCAAAACTAATGGGAGACAAGAAGAAACATGATGGAGTAGGAGATCCTTTTAAAATTTTTCTCGAGGAAGCCATTGCGCGACAAAGGAACGAGTTGATGGACAAGTTTGCATAGATCCTTCGACAACTTCCCACAGGAGACACATCTTCATCAAGCGGCCACGCAATCCCCTTCAAGGTATAAGTAAATTTTGATATTCTATTATTTGAAGGGCTGATAGATGCAGATGTTGTAGATAAATGGTTGAATCTTCTCGAAGGGTATTTTTCGGTCCACAATTTTTCCAATAGGGAAAAGATTACTTTTGCACTCCTCAAGGTCATTCCCATGTTAAGGGTTGGTGGGATACATACTTTGAGAAAAGGGCCAAAGAGGAATCTATAATATTTGCAGTCTCCCCCACCTCAGATTCCTTTAGGGATCCCATTAAAGAACAATACTACCCTGTCAGAAGCTACGATGACCAGTATACAAGAAGGACCACGCCGTGTCAAGAAAGGGACCAGACAATACCATATTTCACCAATATTTTCCATACTCTGCGCACCAAATTGGGTATCAAAGACTTTGAACGACATCTGGTGCTCAAATAACGTGACTTTTTGCATAGATACATCTAAACAAAAATGGATTTTCTAGACATCACATCATTAGGCACAACTTATAGATATGTTGTCAAGATCATGTAGAAATTTAAGAAGAAGAGGAGAGAGTTTGGATCTACAAATTCCTCACAACCGAAGTAGGGAAAAGGAGGCCCCAACCCACCAAACAAGAGGAAGAAGAACCAGAGGCCCCAACCCACCAAACTAGAAGAACCAGAGGAAGGGGAACACCTCTATCACCCACATATGTGGATAAAGGGGAATCCACTACATTTCATTGTCGATAGAGACATTCAAAAGAACCTAATTTAAATAGAGGTCATCAAGCAGATGGACCTGCCGATAACATCGCACCCGTAGACCTACACCATCGGCTAGCTTCACCAAGGACAAGATCTCTATGTTAGCCAAGAATGTCGCCTTCCCTACAACATCAAACCCTTCAAAGATGAGGTATTGTGTGATATTTCTCCCCTTGAATTTTGTGATGTTATTTTAGGCCAACCATATTTGTGGAAGCGACATGCTGTGTATGATTCTAGACCCCGCAATGTTATTATTAATTTGGGTAGACAATTGTACATGATACCAGAGTTAGCGCTACCTACAACTATTTATTTAATCTATTCTAAGAAATGTAGTACGGTCATTTCACAGAATGGGAAGTTCACCTTCTTTGTGATCCGTGCTCGCAGTAAGAAGAAGATCACCACCACATCCTTGACCTCTAGACAGATCCTCTCTTTGCAATAGAAGAAAGTGGACGAAATCGTGGAAGAGTATAAGAGATATTCTCCTCACCCACCGAGGTATCAATGAAATTTGATCCAAGTGGATATAGGTGGCCACCCACCTTTTCCAACTGGCTCAAAACAATTTTCTGGCAATTTTGGTAATTTACTATTTTTAGCATTTTTTCACTTCCGGAGCCGTTTTGAGGCCCTAAACGATGTTTTTTTGGGAAAACGGGGAGAAATATGAAAGTTCCTTTGATATTACCTCCAAAATGAATCTCCTCGATGATACCTTTCCAACGGGATATCATAGGCCTAAAATGAAGATCGTATGCAAAAGTTACGACCCCGAGAAGTTGATGTACTAACTTACCCAAACAGGGCCCACATGACTTTTGGCGCTTCATTTCCTAGGGTTAGGTTTTTGGATGTCCAGGGTTTTTGGCATTCCTATTTATTATAAAAAGGCCTTCATATCCTCATTGTAATCATCTACTTTTGAATGAGTGCAACTGTCACATCTCTTCTCAGAGATAAGCCACCACTATTCCAGCAAGCTTGTTTCCGCTGCATTTTACAGTTTCAACTTATTTCCTTATTGAATAGAAAACTAGTTTTACTGTATCTCTGTTATTTTGTGTTAAGAACCTGCTAATAATCTATAGTCATTTCATTCTGCTCATAAAATCCAGATCAATGGTATCAGAGCGGTCTGCTCCTTGTCATCTTAATACATGTCCCCAACAAGGTTAGAGTACAAAGAGTTGGGTCTCGAGCTTGTTTCTCTTGAGGACAAAAGATCTCGCATGCCCAAGAGACCTCTCATGGAAGGAGAAAATAAAGATGACGGGATAGGAGATCCTTTCAAACTTTTGATTGAGGAATCCCTCACACAACAAAGGAACAATATGATGGATAGTTTCATGCAAATCCTTCGGCGGCTACCAACAAGCGACGCATCTTCTTCGAGCGGAGACACTGCCCCCTTCAAGGTACAAATAAACTTATATATTCCTATATTTTAAGGTCATAAAGACGTAAATTCTGTAGACAAGTGGTTGAATCTAATAGAAGGGTATTTTTTTGTCCATAACGTTTTGAATAGAGAAAAGATTACTTTTGCGCTCCTCAAATCCATTCCCCATGTCAAATATTGGTGGGAAACTTTCTATGAGAAAAAGGAAACAAAGGAACCATCATTATTTATAGTCATGGCCACCTGGTAATCCTTCATGGATGCTATTAAGGAACAATACTACCCTGTCAGAAGTTATGATGACTTGTATACCAAATGGACCACACTACGACAAGAAAGAGACCAAGCAATGCCAGATTTCACAAATATCTTCCATACCTAGCGCATCAAGCCGGGTATCAAAGATTCAAAGTGAAATTTGGTGCTCAAGTATCACAGTTCTCTTGATCCAGGTGGATATCAGTGGCCACCCACCTTTTTCGACTGGCCCAAAACAATTTTCTGGCAATTTTGGCAATTTACTATTTTTAACAGTTTTAACTTCCGGGTCCAATTTGAGGGCCCAAATGAAGGTTTTTCAAGATAGAGGTTCTCAATGATAACCTATGGCATGATTGAACCCCAAAAATGAGTCTCCTCAACGATACCTTTCCAACGAGATATCATTCACCTAAAACGGATATCGTATGAAAAAGTTACGACCCTGGGAAGTTAATGTACTAACTTACCCAAACAGAGCCCACATGGATTTTGGCGCTTCATCTCCTAGGGTTAGGTTTTTGGATGTCTAGGGTTTTGGCATTCTTGTTTATTGTAAAAATGCCTTCAGAGCCTCATTGTAATAATCTTCTTACGAATGCGAGTAGTCGTCACATCTCTTCTCAGAGATAAGCAGCCACCATTCTAGCGAGTCTTCACTCTGTATTTTTATAGTCTCTATACATTTCTTTGATTAATATAAATCCTGTATTACTGTATATCTGTGTTTATGGTTGCATCTCTGATACATTTCTATTATATTATTGAATATCTGCGATATATTTGTGCGTTTATTTATTATATCTTCCTCTCATTTCGTGCCGAAAATAATCCGGATCAACTCTGCATAGATACATCCATACCAAAATGGAATTTCTGGACATCTCATCCTTGGCTGCGGCCTACCGATATGCCATCAAAATTGAGTAGAAGCTCAAACAAAAGATGCGACAATTTGGGCCTGGGAACCTCTCATAACAAAATCTAGGAAAGGGCAGCCCCAACCCCAAATATGGACAGTATCAGGACAACCAGTCCAAGCTGCAAGCCAAGAAGGACACCAGAAAGACAAAGAAAGATACCGGGAAGTGGCGCGAATCCATAAGATCCCTTAGCATAACACTGCTGACTGTCACTCAAAGAAGTTGCTGGTGGATGAAGTGAAAGCCTCTGAATCAGATGTGGGTTCTGACTCTAAGCCAGAACCAGAAAGGGGAAGACAGATCATTGATGCAGAACCCAGTGCCACCGTTGCTACCACCAAGCTCCAACCTGGTGAACCAGATGAGCCAAAATAAGGAGAGTGCCTCTTCCATTCATAGATGTGGGTAAAATGCACCCCATTTCACTTAATCATTGATAGAGGTAGCGAAAAGAACCTCATCTCAGCAAAGGTCGTCAAGAGGTTGGCCCTGCCGACAACGCCGCACCCACAAACCTACACCATTGGATGGCTCCGCCAAGGAAGTGATCTCCACGTCAGCCAACAGTGTCAACTACCGTATGACATCAAGCCCTTCAAAGATGAGGTATTGTGTGATGTTTCTCCTCTCGAAGTTTGTGATGTTCTTTTGGGCCAACCTTATTTATGGAAACATCATGCTGTATATGAGTCTAGGCCTTGTAGTGTTATTATTACTTTGAATAGGAAATTGTACAGGATACTCGAGGTAGTCCCACCTAGTGCTATTTCCTTGATCTTTTCTAAGAAATGTAGGAAGGTCATCTCTCAGACAGGGAAGTTTGTCTTCTTCGTGATTTTCTCTCAGCATAAGAGAAATATCACAACCAAATCCAGGGTCTCTACGACCGACCTCTCTACACAATAGAAACAAGTAGATAAGGTCATGGAAGAATACTCAGATATCTTTTCCTCACCTACTGGGGTACCTCTGCACTGGCAGGTCAAGCACCCCATCGATCTGACCCTCGACGCACTTTTTCCCAATGGGCCAGTCTATCTCCGCAATGTGTTAGAGAATGAGGAGATCAAGTGACAAATCCAAGAACTTCTTCACAAGGGGCACATCCATCCCAGCTCATCACATTGTAGGAGCCCAATCGTGCTGGTACAGAATAAATATGGAACCTGGCAAATCTGCATTGATTACTGGGCTCTTGATAAAACCACAGTCAGAAACCGATACCCGATTCCTCGAATAGATGACCTCCTTGATCAACTCACGGGGGCCTTAGTAATATTGATATGAACTCTGGCTACCACTAGGTCCCAATACAACATACAGATGTATAGAAGACCACCTTCAATTCAAAGGAATGCCTTTTTGAATGGTTGGTCATTCCCTTTGGTTTGAAAAATGCTCCAACCACTTTCATGAGGATGATGGATGATATCCTGTGACCATTCACCAATACTTTTGTAGTGGTGTATCTATATGACATTCTCATTTACAATAAGACTTGGGCCGAACACTTGCAACATATTCAATAGGTTCTGTATACCCTGCGACAAAACAATATATACACCAACTTGTAAAAATGCTCCTTCGGCATGGATAGGGTCCATTAACTGGGATACATCATTGATTAGCATGGCGCACATGTGGATCTAGCCAAGATCCAATTCATCTGTGACTGGCCAGCCCCAACCACACTCACTAAGCTTAAGAGATTCTTGGGCCTTGCCAATTTATACCGCAGGTTCGTGTTGGGATTCTACCATATTGCACAGGCCCTCAGCCAAATAACCAAGGGTGGTGGTAAGGAGAAATTTGCGTGGGGCCGGTCACAACAAAAAGCGTTTGATGATTTGAAGCAATGCTTGTGCTCAACCCTAGTACTTTCACTACCATACCTACAAAAACCATTTGAGATCCAAACATATTCTTCAGACTATGCTGTGGGAATTGTTCTTACTTAACACGCCCACCCCGTGGCCTATCATAGTGAGACACTCTTAGATGTTGTCCGTAAGTACCCTACTTACGACAAAGAAATGTACTCCATTGTGAAAGCCTTCTGCCAGTGGAGACATTACATTCTTGGGAAGGAGACAATCATCCACACTGATCATAAGCCACTACAGTTCATGCAGACATAAGGAAAATTGCAGAATGAACGCCATCAAAAGTGGTCCACATATTTGCAACAATTCCACCTCAACATCAAGTATAAAACAGGAAGCACCAATTGCGTCGTTGATTGCCTCAACAGACCGCTAGTTGCGAAACTCACCATGGTGCTATAATCTTGTGGCTATGAGACCTCTGGATGGCCCCAACTCTATGAGACAGACCCAGACTTCGCCACCACCTACCAAATGTTGGGTGCAAATGCAGTTGTCGATAATTTCCATCTTCAGGATGGGTTTTTGTGTCGTCTGGGAAATATTTGTGTTCCATCAAGCGAGTGAACAAAGATGATATGGGAATCCCACTATAGTCGGGTGGCAAGACACTTTGGTGTCGAAAAGACAATGGCGATGCTACATAAACATTTCTACTGGCCAAAACTTCGATAGGAGGTCAGCAAGTATATCAGGTCCTGCACTGCCTGCGCTATTTCCAAATCGACCACTAAGAAATAGGGCATGTACACCCCTCTTCCTACTCTTGACAGGCCATGGGAATCCATCTCAATGGACTACATGTCAGGCCTCCCATCCACCAAAGGGGTAATGACTGTGTTTTTGTGGTTGTTGATCACTTTTCTAAGATGGTGATTCTGGTTGCCTGCAAGAAGAACATCACAATAGAGGCCACTGCCAAGCTCTTCTTTGAACGAGTTTGGGTACATTTTGGAATCCCACAAACCATTGTCTTAGATCGAGACAATCAATTTATCAACACATTCTAGTTGAGCCTCTGGTCACTGCTGGACACTAATCTCACCAAATCCATGACCTTCCACCCCCAGACACATGGCCAAACTAAGGTTGTAAATCAAATGATTGTGCATATCCTTCGCATGTATAATTCAAAGCATCCTCGCACATGGGATGAGAGCCTTCTCTGTGTCCAACATAGATACAATCGAGCCCTGCATATCTCAACCGGCCATAGCCCCTTTCAGGTGGGGTTGGGATTCCAACCATTAGGTCCCATAGATGTTTCACTTCCCCTTGCGGTCACCTCAATCGACTCATCTCCTGCTCCAACTGAAGCTAACAAAGCCACCTAGTTTATTGAGAGGATCCAACACATTTGCCAACAGGTTCAGGATATCCTACAGAAGTCTAATGCCAAGTACAAGCAACTCCATGATCAACATCGGGTACCACATAAGTTTCAGGTGGGTGACAAAGTTTGGTTGCACTTGCAGAAAGAACACCTTACAGGAACCCATCAGAATATTCACCCACTCCATTATGGGTCGTACACCATCACCAAGACCATGGGGGATAATGATTTTGAGCTCAACATTCCTCCTTTCCTTGGCTTGCACCCAGTGTTCAATGTGGCTCTCCTTCGTCCTTATTTCCCACCATTATTGAACACCTTAGAAGTAGCAGAACAATTGACACCAACAGAGCTCAACCCTGAATGCATACAACATGCATCCAGTGATCATATTGTCGATACACAGATCAAGGGCACTTGACAACAAATGATCCAACTTTATCGAGTCATCAAAGCAAGGCAGCTCCTGCACCAAGGCAAGTGGCTCATCCCGGGCCAAATTCAACAGAAATTTCCTCATCTGATGGGGGAAATCAATGCAATGGAGACCATTTGTTCCTAAGGAGGGAGGATTGATATAGGTGGATATCGATGACCACCCACCTTTTCGAACTGGCTCAAAACAATTTTCTGGCAATTTTGGTAATTTACCATTTTTAGCAGTTTTTCACTTTCGGTGCCGTTTTGAGGCCCTAAACGATGTTTTTTGGGAAAATGGGGAGAAATATGGAAGTTCCTTCGATATCTCCTCCAAAATGAATCTCATCAACGATACCTTTCCAATGGGCTATCATACACCTAAAACGAATATTGTATGCAAAAGTTACGGCCCAGGGAAGTTGATGTACTAACTTACCCAAACGGGGCCCACATGACTTTTGGCCCTTCATCTCCTAGGGTTATGTTTTTGGATGTCTAGGGTTTTTGGCATTCTTTTTTATTGTAAAAATTCCTTTAGATCCTCATTGTAATGATCTTCTTTCAAATGAGTGCAACTGTCACATCTCTTCTCAGAGATAAGCCGCCACCATTCCATCAAGCTTGTTTCCGATGCATTTTAAAGTTTCATCTTATTTCCTTATTGAATAGAAAACCAATTTTACTGTATCTCTATTATTTTGTGTTAAGCACTTGTAAATAATCTGTATTCATTTCATTCTTCTCATAAAATCTAGATCACATTGCCAAGTCAAGAATCCAATTGATCTAATCCACGATGCACCACTGCCTAATGGGCCAGTCTATCTTCGCTCGTTGATGGAAAATGATGAAATCAAGCACCAAATCCAAGATATTCTTCAAAAGGGGCACATCCGACCCAAATCCTCCCCTTGCGAAATCCCAATTGTGTTGGTGTAGAATAAATACGGGACCTGTCGGCTCTGCATTGATTACAGAGCATTAAACAAAATCACAATCAGGAACCGGTACCCAATTCCACGAATTGATGAACTTCTTGACCCACTCAAGGGGGAAAAGTTCTTCAACAAGATTGACCTAAAGTTTGGATACCACCAGGTTCCCATCGAACCAAGTGATGTATGGAAGGCAACTTTCAAATCTAAAGAAGGTCTCTTCGAATGGATAGTCATGCCTGTTGCGCCTCTTTCGTCACCTTAGTGAGAAAAATAGAGGTGCTTGCAAGCTTAGTTGGGTTTGCTAAATAGGACAGCTGCAAGGAGAAGGGTTAGAGAAAGAAATATAAAACAACAACTAAGATTTAAACTAAGAAATAAAACAACAACTAAATTGATAAACATAGGGACATAAGGAAAAAAGGAACAATGGGACCCATGTCACCAATGATAAGGCTGATATTAGTGAAAGAAAACATCGAGAAGCAAGAGAACTGTGAGTCCCTTCTTCCTCCAAGGGAGGGCTCTTGGACCCCCACAAATAATCTCTTCTTACAACTTTGAAAATGAAAATGAAAATGGTGAAAGAATTCTTTGCTAATCCACTCAAGGGGTGAGATGGATTTCCCAATGCAATGATGCAAGTATACTCTTGGCAAGGATAGAAGATTTCTCAAGAGAATAATGGCAGCATAACTTTGCTATGAATTCCTTGAAAAATGAAGTGTATCCATGGCTTTTTTATAGCATTCCTTTGAGGTATTGTCCAACTAGTTTGTAGTGTGTAAAGAGGCTAATTAGGGCATTTCTAGGTGTTTAACCAGCCACCCAGTCGAATCCAGTCCAGATTTGAGTGTCAAATCAACTTGGAAGCTGAACCAGAAGTGGGTGGGAGGCTAACCACTCTCATAAATGTGCCGTTTCTCAGGTGAACAACTTTTTGCGACAACAGTCGCGCATCGTGCGCATGTGCACGAATCTTGCATTTCTGTTTTGCGCATGTGCGCGCGTGCCCTGTGTCTTCATAGCGCCCTTTAATTTTTGCACTAGTTGTATAGTTTTGACCCTTTGGGAATGATTTTGTGGTAATTCAGGTCCATGAGTGACCTCATATCTATTTGACGATGCTGAATTCTTGTAACCATTTGCGGACGAAATTT
>ML803082.1:10418-35596 GCA_009831015.1 Picea engelmannii
TGTCTTCATAGCGCCCTTTAATTTTTGCACTAGTTGTATAGTTTTGACCCTTTGGGAATGATTTTGTGGTAATTCAGGTCCATGAGTGACCTCATATCTATTTGACGATGCTGAATTCTTGTAACCATTTGCGGACGAAATTTTAGTGATAACAGATGCCCCCTGATGGATGAGGCTAGGAGCATACATATAGCCGAAATCCATCAATGTTTCTTCTACTGAGAGTGTTTTTGTAAGAGAGAGTGATAGTGGGGTTGTCAAGAGTGCCCCGTTGGAGGGAGAAGGGAACCTATAGAACCCAACCTTCCATAAGGTGTGTAAAAATAAACTGTGTACAAACGAGGCGGGCATGCCCCATGATCGTGTCATGTAACTCAAAAACAGGAATGAAGTGTTGATGTAGACAACTGCAGTGCCCTCGGGGGTGGTCATGATAAAGGAAGAAGACAATTTTGTGGAGGAACATACTTTGAATAGTAAGTAGTGAAATCTGTAAGAAGTATCACAGATTCTGTAGGCATTGATAGCCGAGCCAAGTTCAGAGGTCTTCGGCGAATATAAGAAATAACTGCAATAGTCGCAAAGTAAGACCCACTGTAACATGAGAAAGTGTTGGTGTCTAATGTTATGGGGGTCAACAATAGTAGGTAGCAATTGTGGTTCTCCCTTTGCCATCCGAGAGCTCTCATTGGTAAGGTAATGAGAGTCAAGATATTGTCGCCCTTCTGGAAAACTGTGCGGATGTCGACAAAAGGAGGACACGACTCCCAGAAGCAAAGGGCTTCGTGAAATCTACTAGGTGAGATGAGGAATTTGGAAGAGGTACATGGGAGAAGTCAAGATGTATGGAGACTCAAGACTTCCCTTGGTTGGGGGTATATGCGAAGTATAAGTGGCCGCAACCGTTTAACTAAGTCGAGTGTTAGGGGGACAACAAGACGTGGGATAAGTTGTGCCAGAGGCAGGACAAAGTGAACAAACTCAGAGGGCAGAGGTAAGTGGCCGATGGGATACTCTAAATATCTGGATGATGTTGTCAAGGGTAGATGATAAGTAGTGCCCCAACCAAGGGCGACATGGGTTTCTTTCGGCCAAAAAGGGAAGAAATCCACCAAGGGTGACGAAAAAAAAAGGTAATGTAAATGCTGGAAACAAAGGTGTTTGTACAATAAATAAATAATACTTTGGGATAAGTGTACAAATATAGAAATGGGTGCCCCAATGTATCATGGTTGACCCGGGTAGGGTACAATTTGCTTGGAGAACTGGTGGAGAGCGGGGGCCCCATGGGTGGGTTTCTGTATGAGGTAGGTGAAATGAAGGGAAATTTGTAGATGGGAAAACTGATTGTGGATGAAATGGAGGGTTCATGATACTACGAAGGTGCAGTAAAAAATAAAACCTTGAAGAGATAATCTTGGAGTCCGTTGGGAAAGCTAGCAAAATGAGGAGAAGGAGTATGTGGTTGATTCGCGACATGATGTAAGACTATAGGGACTCCCATCCCTAAAGGGTTTTGAAAAACAACATGAGTGTCAAAGGCACAAAAGGTCGCTATGAATGGGACAACTCATGTGGGTAAGAGTGCTACTGGGTGACAGTACCGAAGATGAAAATGGAGGTGTTGGTACTGCAGAGCCGGAGATGGGGGTCCTGGAGGTAAATGTCAGAGGGTGTGACTGGAGATGCAAGTGAGATTCAGAGGGAATGACTACATGCCAGTGCTGAGTATATACCTGAAGGGGTTGCGTTGATGTATGATGACCAAGTACATGCACACGTGAAAACCAAATACCTGACGTGAACAATATATGAAGAAAATCGAACATACGAGCATTTATTTGATAATTTTTAAATATGAGCATGTGTACCTAGTCGGAATATGAAAAATATGGCACCCCAGGGGCTCAGGATAAAAATTGGCCTAGGGACTGTTGTGATGTAGATGATGGGATGTTGATCCCATGGTTGAAGACGGATCGAGAAATGGACACCCGGAGCTCTCGGAATGGTGAGTGGAAGTTTGGCGAAAAGGACTATATATAGCTGTAGGGCCCACATTGCCACCTCATTGGTACTTTCTACTATAGTGACTGGACGAGAAGTATTCAGAGGGGATTTGGAGATTTTGGGAGGACGAGGCATCCGATCAAGGACCAACGAGCTTCAGGTTAGTGGTCTGATCATCCTGCATAGAATTAGTGTTTCCATTTTTGGGCAGGGGCTGTACGGAGGGCCGTACAGGGGGTTTTATGGGTGTGGGCCCCCACGTGCACGGGAGATCCGGAAGTATGTGTGCAGAAGTGTGCGCCTGCCCACCAGATAGGCACGCATGGGGGCGCCTATAAGGGGGACAAAGGCGAGAACTATGTGCGAACCTGTTAGCTGCTCAGCCGCACATGTGTGCGCGACTGTGTATTGGACAGGCACGCTTTAATGCGTGCCTGTGTTTGTGACAGGGGCACATGAAGGCACCCCTGTATGCTGAGTAGGTGCACACTAGTGCGCACCTGAAGGAAGGACAAGCACGCCTGTGGAGTGGACATGCGTGCATATGTGTGCGCCTGTGGAGTGAACAGGCGCACACGTGTGCGTGCCTGTGGGTTAAACAACCATGCCTTGGAGGCAAGGTTGACGGTTGTAAAAATTATATTTTTAATGTTGTTTATGGTCTGTTTGGCTGACTTATGACTATTTTATGTGGCTGGAGGTGATCATTTTTCATGATGCCCGTTGGTTGGCGAGAGCGGGATTGGTCCCAGCTGAGAGATGCTGTGGCGATTGAGGATCTGTGGGTACGTGCTACTTTGGCAGTCTGTGGGCTGCTGAAGTTCTTTGAGTGCCCGTTGATACGGGCGTAGGAGTATCTCCTGTAGTTCCTTATCCGGATGTGGAGTCCGGACCTGGATTGTTTCATAGTGTGGGGAGAGCAGATTGCCTTCATTGCGGTGGAGGACATATATTTTTTGTCTGGGCTCCTGTTTCGGGGAACGCCCCTACCGGAAGAGCTGGTGCTACCTCGGGATGTGGCGCTAGTGATAGTGGGTCGGAGGTTCTGTTCGGGGGTGAAATTTATGTCGGGCACTGTTGTGAGCATTGGGGCGATGGATGCTCTAGCGCATCGCTGTATAATAGCGATGATTGTGAGAGTGTATGGGTCCCTTGCGACGGAGAGGATTAGTGGTGGTCAGCTGTGTGTGATGGAGAGGGTATTGGCCGATGAGCACTTCGCCTGTGGGCTTACGCTGCATGCCAGGATGGTAGGGAAGCTGGACCACTGTCAGTCCATGGATACATGAGAGTTTGCTTTTGGGTCCATCCTAGTGGCCTGGTTTTTGGAGAGGGTGCTTATGTTGCACCCTAGGATTTTATTGGGTCTGCCTGGGGCACGAGAGCCGTGACTAAAGTGGTGGTCGACTGTTTTGCTTCGCCACGGTGGTGGCGAGGGTGGCCACTTATTTACACCTGAGGCAACGCATGTGTGGCAACAGATGCTGCAGGTGATATTGCAGTTCCCCTATGCTAGTGTTGACTTTTGGGAGGATATGGACATGGTGTTACCTCCAGGGGAGGTTTTTGACCATCGAGGTATGTTTGTGAGTTATATATATATGTTTTTTGAGATAGCATGACATGTGTATTTGGTATAGATGCTGATACTATCTGTTGTTTGTTTGTATGTGTAGATGTGGCACCTCGCGGGCACGAGGTTGAGTTGTTGAGGGCGCTGGATCGCTAGGAGCCAGGGAGACAATCGCAGGGAGGGCTGCGGGTTGGAGAGAGACGTCGGCATGAGGATGCCGAGGCGAGACTAGCTGATCCTACGAGAGCAGCGAGGAGATGCCGGTTTGATGACCCAGGGGTTGGGCCATCACATGCTCCTCCAGCGGATGCCAGAGCAGATTTTGAGGACATTCGCTGCCGCCTGGAGGCGATGCTACAGGGTGTGCTTGAGGGCATGTGGTCACGTATCCAGGATGAGGGCATCCTGGAGCAGTGTGTGGGGATTCCACCGCCATGGCGGGCCATGGTACGACGGGCAGCAGTAGCAGGTGCTGCTATGACTGGATGGTTACCTCCTAGTTAGGAGGGACTAGTAGTGGGTGGGGGACCACCGCCTAAGGGAGGGGCAAGAGGTGGTGCTCTAGAGGCACCTTGAGTGGTGCTGGATGTACTTTTGTATTTTTGTATATAGGCTGGTGAGCCCATTTTGTACCGAGGTGCTACATTGGCCTGCAGATACTTGTATTTTTGTATGTAAACATTTGGATGGCAATGTGGACCATTTTATATATACATGAGTATACATTTTGAGATTTATGTGGTGTTTTACATGTGTTTTTTTAATGTGTTGACGATGTCTAATCTATATATGCTATGACAGGTTGTTGATATGTTTATGTATGTGTAGAGGTATCTTGATGTGATATATGCCAGTCTAACACAATATTAGCTAAGTTATCTGTAATTTGATTCAATTGTCTTGGAATATGTGTAAATGTAATGGAATCAAAATGTCAAGATAAAAGTCTAACCTGCAGGTATTTGCGAAAGAGGCAAGGATCGCGTATGCGGTACACATTGTTGAGTTGGAGAACGACTAGTTGAGAGTCAAGAAATACGCTAAGGTGACGAATACGATGATGCTGGGCATCGGCCAGGAGGCCAATGATGACAGTGTATTCGGCTTGGTTGTTGGTCGCTGAACCCAAACATATGCCGCTCGAATGGAGCATTTCATGTGAGGGAGTGTAGAGAGACCAAGCGGCCGAAGCGAGATTTTGTGTCCAACGGCTGGCGCCGTCGGCGTAACCGATGTGGTAGGCCGATGGAGGAAGCATATGTCAATAGCACAAATGATAGTTTAGATGTGAGGGATGAACAAAAGATTAAAAACACTATAAAAGAAATAACCTAAAGTAGAATGACTATGTTTAAGCATAAAATTTCTTTAAGTATAACCCATTGACGAGTTCTTTAAGAGAGAGGCCTTCAGGAGAGGCCAGGATGTATGTGCCTTTGGTGAGGCAATGTTGGATAATGTAGGAGCCATGCCATAGTGACTCGAATTTTCCATAACCAGAGGTATCGTGAGCGATATCGTAAGCAAGGACGAGGTCGCCTTCGTGGAATGAGCAAAGGTTGACATGTTGATCAAAGGTGGCCTTTGATCGATTTTTAGCTACCTCATTGTTCTGTAATGAAGATTGACGATATTCATCCAAGGAATCTAAGTTCAACAAGCGCTGCTCCATTGGAGCAGTGTCGGGTAATAGCTCAATTGCGGTGCGTAAGGTGGGAATTTCACACTCGATGGGAAGAGTGGCTTCAACCCCGTGGACTAGATGAAATGGTGTGAAACCAGTAGTTGTTTTCATAGCTGTATGGTAAGCCCATAGCACAGAAAATAACATATGATGCCAATTGGTCTTATGTTTATTAACCATGCACTGTAACATGGTCTTGAGGACCTTGTTAACAACTTCGATCTATCTGTTAGACTGAGGGTAATATGGTGAGGCAAACTAGTGGGAGAATCCTAACTGAGATGAGAGTTCGACGAAAATATCATTCTCGAAGTGTTTCCCATGATCAGAAACTAGTTGGAGTGGTACTCCAAAGCAAGATATGACGTGGTTAAAGAAAAAACGCGCTATGGTGTCAGCGATATTGTTGAAGGTGGGCATAGCTTCCGCCCATTTGGTGAAGTAATCGACTACGACAACAATGTATTTGTGTCCATTGCTGGAGGGAGGATTACAAGTCATGAAGTCAATTCCCCATTTACAAAAGGGCCGACAGTGATGACTGGATGAAGAAGAGAAGGTGGTGCTCGGGCTTTGTTGGCATAAAGCTGACACTTCTCGCATCGTTTCATGGCATGAATGTAATCGTGAAACAAGGAAGGCCAAAAGTAACCTACTCGGATAATCTTCTGAGCAGTGGATATTCCCGAAAGATGGCCCCCACATGCGCCGCTATGGCAGTCGTTCAAGAATCTATCGGCCTCGTCAATGGTCAGGCATCGACGAAGAATGGTGTCGACCCCTCACCGGTATAAGATGTCTCTGATGAGGAGGTAGCGGGGGGCCTGGTGGTGAATACGACGATGATTATCTCATGAAAGGTGGTTACCAAACTTTTGAGTTTGGAGGTAGACGAGGAGGTCACCGTACCAAGGATCATCCGAAGTGATGTAAAAGAGGTGTTCATTGGGAAAGTCGGTATTGACGGGGGCACTGGTTGTGTTAGAGGGGAGGGCCATGAAAAGTTCAGCGAGAATGAGGGATTTATTGCTCTTGGGTGTTGAGAATTAAAGATCGTACTCCTGAAGGATAACAATCCATTAGGAAAATTTGCCGTTAATTTGCCGATGACTGAGCAAGTATTGCATAGGGTTTGAATCTGCTACAACCTTAGTTGTGCGAAGAATAATGTAGTGATGCAGTTTTTGGACTGCGAGGACGACTGCAAGACCTAGTTTCTCTTCGTGTTTATACTTCAAGGGTGGCCATGAGAGGTTTTTACTAACGTAATAAATGACATGCTCATGATCGTCATCACCAATTTGAATGAGAACTCCTACTACTGAGACGGATGAGGCTGATATGTAGAGGATATAGTCGCGATTGTAGTTGGGTGCACTAATTAAAGGGGCGTTGGAGAGAACCATTTTAATATTGTCAAATGAATTTTGGGCATGTTCATCCTAGTAAAATGGGATGTCACGACGTAGTAAGAGAAGGAAACCATGTGCGCAAGTGGCATAGTCTGGGACAAATCATCGTAGAAAGTTAGCCTTGCCTTGTAGGCTCTGGAGTTGATGTACATTCTGGGGAGGTGGAATTTTGGTGATAGCTTGTACTTTGAGGGGGTCCATGGTGATACCGCTTTGGGAAATGATGAATTCGAGGAGGCACCCCGTGGTGACGCAGAATACACACTTGAGGGGATTCAAGCGGATGTTGTATTGACGACATCGTTGGAAGATGATCCGTAAATCATCAAGATGTTGGGTGCGTTTCTTGGATCGAGCTGTGAGGTTGTCCAAGTATGCGAGGATGATATGAGCCAGATCATGAAAAATGTATGTCATAGCCCGTTGGAAAGTTGCGCCAACATTCTTTAGGCCAAACGGCATGACACGATATGAAAAAGTACCCCAAGGGGTAGTGAATGCGATTTTGTATTGATCGACGAGGTGGATTTGGATTTGATTATAAACAGAGAAATCATCCATGAAGGATAGGGCCTCGTGGCCTGCGCAGTCATTGATAATTTGATCGATGAAAGGCGTTTTAAAGTTGTCTTTGGGACATGCGTGATTGAGATCGTGAAAATCCGTGAAAATGCAGATAGTGCCCTGTTTTTTATTAATGGGTACAAGGTTGGAAACCCATGAGGTATAGGCAATGGGGTAGATGAACCCAACCGCGCATAATTTGTCAATCTCGGATTTGATGGTCGATTCTTTGGATGGGTGTAACAATCGCTGTTTTTGATGAACAGGTGTAATGTCAGGCTAGGTGTCGATGTGATGTTCGATGATAGAGGGATCAAGGCCAGGCATTTCTGTGTATGACTAGGCAAAAATATCCCAATATTCCTGGAAGAGGGATTTATAGGCGATGATTTCTTGAGGAGTGCAGGTGGCTCCAATAGTGATTTCCTCGACGATGCCATTTTTGATGGAAATGTCGATTTTGATGGTCAGGGAAATGTTGGCCATGTTGCCTTCTTCAAAAGCATCCGGGGCAGGAATGGGGTTGTTGAACCAGTCGATATGGGAGAAAATCCTTGGTTTCGACCGCGTATATGGGGTGTTGGTTAGGAGGCATGGAGGCTTCCTATGGAAAGAAGAGCGCTCGGTGGTGGAGTGCATCCCATGGGTAGTCAGGGGTGTTTAACTCTTCGAGTATTTCCTCGTCACAATGGAAGTGACGAGAATACAAGGGGTCGTGAAGAGTTATATCGGTGACTGTTGTCGTGTGGCTTCTCCCTGGTGATGAAGAAGCAGGGGGAACGATGCAAAGAAATTGCGATGGTTGGCTCGACATAAACCAAATATCGAAGTACTGAGGAGTACCCATGGTATTGGGATGTAAAATTTCCGTAGGGAAATGAGCGAGGGAATTGGGGGGATTTGGGGGTGAATCCTTGGATAAGTCATCCAAGAACCATGGAGGTGTTGGGAGGGCCACGGGTTCAGGAGAAATGAGATGAAGAATCTCTAGTGACGAGGTAAGGTCAATCATCGATTCTGTGGGTTGTTGAAGTAGGGTCAATTGGCATTGCTTGTATTCAATGATCACAGGACACTGGTATGTAAAATGATTTGAGGATTCACATAGAGAGTAAGGGCATATCATACTTTCATTGACTAAAGTTGTGACATAATGGATGTCAGTGATTTTTGGTAGGGATGACGTAGTTGGACTGGGTTTGCTTTGGAAGATTTGGCGTACTGCGGCTAATGTCTGCCGAAAGCATGGAAGTGCTGGGCAATGGTGGGTATAATGGCCATATTCTAAACATATAACGCAAGAAAATTTGGTTCGCAACCCTTTACTACTTGAATGAGGGGTGGTAGCGGCAGTATTGGCTATAGTGGCGAGTGTTGAGGGACTTTGATTGAGTGGGATCAAATTCTGTAACTCTAGTAGAGATGGGAAGTTGTTGGTTTGGTGTCCATCTTTCTCACATAACGCGCAAGGGGGTTGGACGCGTGGGGGAAGTGGAGCTGTGGGCTCCTTCTTCTTTATTCTGCCCCCATCTGTAGCAGGGAGAGTAGTGAGTGGGGGTGTAGAGGGTATGATGGGAGTGAGTATGGGAATCATCATTGGGATTCCTTCCATTTGGGGGGGAAGGGATGGTCGAGGGACCATCTCGGGTGGATGTAAATACCAAACTGGAATTGCTAACACCATATTAGGGAGGGTAAGCATTGCGGCTACTTGGAAAGATTCGATGCCAGGTGGAGGGTAAAAGAAGGGGATTTGAGTGATGGCTTGGGGAACTGTTTCCCAAACTGGGATATGGCCTTGGGGAGGGGTGAAATCATGGACTGGCGGGGTCGACGAGTTTGCAGGAGGCTCGTGAGGGGGAAGCTCTGCGACTAGTGGGACGTCAGATATGATAGAATCCTCCCTAGGAGGAAGGGTATCCTCTATGTTAGTTCCTTTAGATGTTACAAAGAATACTTGATTGGAAGGATGAAGGAGCGATGGTGCCCCATGGTAAGTTCCTAACAATGATGGATCTTTGAAAATTTCAGGACCCATTTCGATGAGTGGGTACGTGTCATGACTCATGTGGATGAGAGGAAGGATGTTATCGATGTTGGCAGAAGGGTTAGGCTCGTAATGTGAGACTTGGTCAATGGTAACGATATTTCTATTATGGGGAAACATCATTGTTCGAAAGACAGAAGAGGCAACTGCCTTCATAGCATACATGTAGCTATGACCGAACATGATATTATAATCGAGTGGGGCGTTGATAACTTCAATGTCAATGAGAATAGTTTTTCCCCCGAGTTCTACAGGGACATTTTGGAAGAGCCCTTCAGGAGATGATGGTCGACCGTCATAAGATCGTAAGGTAATGATAGAGGGTATGAGTTCGGGGGAACCAAGTTTCTGCCATACAGATTTGGACACAATGCATGTAGATGCACCTTCATCGATGATACACTGATGAACTGTAATGTTCTGTATTTTCACTGGGATTTGAAAAGCGATCAAAGCATGAAGGCGAGGTTCTTCGTTGTCGAGATCAAAGGTAATGAGTTGAGTATCTGCGGGGTCGACTACCCCCAAGGCAGAAAGTAATGATTTCCACTGAGTGGTACAAGTCTAAAGGACTTCTAAGACTGACATGGCAGCCGAGGATTGTGCTAAGTCATCAACCAAACTGTAATTATGAGCTGCCCTAGCCTGTGGGTTGTGGACATTCCTACACAATGGGATGCAAGGGATGCGAAGAGGTGGTTTTGTGTTAGGGTGAGGGATCACCAACGGGGGTCCCGTTGGTGTGGGGATTGTCTCTGGAGGAATGGGAGGAGACTCAGTGGGTGCATGATACTGATGATTGCATGCTTGTGAGGAGGATCGTGTGATCTGCTGGATTGTTTGGATTGAGGTACTGTCCCACTTGAGGTGGGTGAGGCTGTGTGTCCTGTTGGGTGTTTATCACACCTTGGTGTGGGATGGGATTTTGCAGCATGACTGGGGGGGGTTGTTGCACATATTGTTGTGGGGCCTGCTGAGGGGCAGGCGGTGCTGGAGGATGTGGTAGACTACCTGAGTCTTTCATCCATTTGAAATCAGTGATTTGGGGGCAATGATGAGTATAATGACCGAACTCATTGCAAAGAGCACAAGGGAAGTTGGTTTTAACTTTATTGTTATTTCTCCCTTGACGCCTATTGTTATTGCCCCCCTGGGGGTTCTAATTCCCTTGGCTCTGGTTGCCCCCAGTAGGTTGGTTCTGCTGGGGTTGATTCCCGCCTTGACCTGGGTTGTTGTTGTTCCTGTTTCTTCCTTTATTTTTGGCATTATTCGATGGATGGGTCGGATTTTTCGTATTCAGCTGTTCAAAATTTTGATATTGCTGAATGAGAGAGGGTTGAACAAAATTCACCCCAGCATGAGGATGTGGGGGAGCCATGGGTTTTGGGGGACCCGAAAATGGAAAGTACAGATTTTGTGGGGGTAACGATCCGTAAGGTACATAGGAAGGCGTGGCGCTTTTGCTAGTACTATAAGCTAAGGTAGAGGGGGTACCAAAACTTGTTTGAATAGGTGGTTGTATGGGGGGTGCCGATGGTGGCCCGTTGATGGGTAGAGGCATAAAAACAGGGTATGGTTGTTGATAAGGAGGTGGGGGGTAATAAGAGGTGCCCCTATATGCCGACAGGTATTGAGGTGTTCCATACATTGGTGGTTGTTGGGGTTGTGGAATGTGGTGAGTGGTATTACCAATCAGTCCGTCTGCTGAGTGAGACATCCCAGGTTTGTCTTGGCCAAACGACATAGGTTTGGGGAGATCAGGAAGTACAGTGTATAAGTACCTTGACTGTGAATAGATGAGTTCGTATTGTTGAGCCTTACTGATGGCTTCTTTTTCTGATTGAGGGAAGGTGGAAACTACATCCTTACCGAGGAGAGAGACAAGTGATCTAAGAAACCAGTCAAGACACTATTGTTTGGTGGTTTCTACTTTGCATAAACTACATCACCTACGCCACTCATGAATGTGATCAACGATATGCGTGGTTGAGGTTTGTTTGAAATTAGAGAGTAGTTCCAGACCATTGTCATGGTAGATTGGTAATTGGAAGAAGGTCAAAAATGCTTTGGCCAAGGACTCAAAAGTCGCATGGGACCTTGATTTTTCATCTACATACCATTTGGCTGATGGGCCAGTGAGTGTGCATTGAAATAATCACAGTTTGATGGAATCATCCATAATGCTGTTGGAAGAGCACCATAGGTGAAAAGTCATGACATGGTTGGCAGGGTCATCTCCTGCCTTTCCTTCAAATTTGGGGATGTTTGAAGGTAGTTTGGTGGGCATTGCAGGCCATGTGGGGTCATGAAATATAGGATCATTGGTGAGTTTGCTTAGATCTGGTATGTTAAGAGAGGCTAAATATGGCATCAAGAGTGTTGGTTGAGGATTAGCTCCCTCCATGGTAGGAGTGTTCTGTGCACCTAACCCTGGAGGGGGGCTAGGCGGGTTGGTACTTCCCCCTTGAGAGGAAGTTGGCCCCCCACTTCCATGTAAAGGAGAGCGAGTGGACGGAGGACCTTGGGAAGTGGACCCAAGTAATGTGGAACCAAGCAAGGATGATCTTAAGATAGTGGCACTCACTGGAGTGTGAGACGGTGGTGCTGATGAGTGGGCAAGACCAGACACTCCCCCTAAGATAGGAGGGAGGTTTAGCAAGCATCGGGAATGATGGGGATTCTGTGGGTCCCCTATGATGTCCAACTAGTTGAGTGAATGTGTGCAAATGGTGGTGAGAGTAATAAAGAAAAAAGAGCCTTTGTTTGCAAATTTTTGAACTTTACACAATATATATACCCAAATCAAAATGTAATCAGAAGTGCATCATACATAAAGTGGTTTGAAAAATAAGCATATATGTGGATAAGTGGGTTTTTTACGCATGGGGAAACAAAGAAAACAAATGCTCGTGTCCTAAAAGACGTAACATCCTTCCTCTCAAATAGCACTGGACCTTCCAATAGTACTCAACAGTGGGGTCTGAAGTCACTGGAAGAGAGACTAGTGAAGGATGAAATAATCGGTTATAATGAGGGGTAAAGGGGGCATATCCTAAAAGAGATGGCAATATTTCCCAATAGCCACAAAAAATCCGATCAAGGTGCAATTGCAACCCACAATTGCCACCTAGGAAGATGTCCTAAAATTTGGTCACTAGGTACCTTGGTCAAAGTGTGGCATTTAGATTTTCAGCTTCAGAAATGGGTCACGGGCTGGATCCCATCCAAGAGGTGGGTTCCTCAAGGGGGGACACACAAAACAACCAGACCTCAGACTTCAACCCTGCATGGGTATCTCCCTACCTTATGGTGTTAGGAACACTTGACTTGGAGGATTTTCAGTTCCCTATTTGACAACTTCTGTGGTTTTGACAATGTGAGAACCAGATAATGGGGAGTTATTTGGATGCCTATCCCTGAAATCCTACTTAGACTAAAAAATTTCTTTTGGCACCTCCTGTGGAGGAAAACTTAGTGAGATTTTAGAAAATTTTTAGATGTAGTTGTTTTGTGATACAGGTGGATATCGGTGGCCACCCACCTTCTCCAACTGGCCCAAAACATGTTTCAGACAATTTTGGTAATTTACTATTTTTAGCAGTTTTTAACTTCCGGGGCCATTTTGAGGCCCTAAACGATGTTTTTGAGAAAACGAGGAGCAACATGGATCATCAATGTTGCTCACCCAAAAGTTGTAGTTCTCAGATAGATCTTTCCAACGAGCTATTGCCCCAAATGGAGATCGTATGCAAAAGTTACACCCCTGGGAAGTTGATGTATCAACTACCCCCATCGGGGCCCACAAACCTTTTGGATTTTCATCTTCCGGGGTTAGGGTTTTGGATTTTACTTTTTTTAAAAAGGCCCTTAGAGCCTCATTGTAATAATCATCTTCTTGCGAATGCGAGTAGCCGTCACATCTCTTCTTAGAGATAAGCTACCACCATTCTAGCAAGTCTTTCACTCTGTACTTTTACAGTCTCTGTACATTTATTTCATTAATAGAAATCGTGTATTACTGTATATCTATGACTCTTGTTATATTTCCGCTATATCTCTGTTATATTGTTGTCTCTCTTGCAATATCTCTGTGCATTTATTTATTATATCTCCGATCGCATTTCGTGCCGAAAATAATCCGGATCATTTTGAGAGGTTGGGGGTGTGAACCAACCTCGTTGAATTTAAAATGGGAGTGGATAGTTTTTTCAAGAAAAGGGTGGGGTGTTTCAAAATCCCTTTGGAGGAAACTTACTTTGACCTCCACATTTCAAGAAGAAGCTATGTGAGTGATAAGTGACTTTTGTGTGTGAATGAGTGAAAGCGTGCCAATTTTTAATGAATTAGGTGTCACCTTGCTGCATGTGGACTTTGCTTGGTCCTTACAAGTGTTGATTACCTAATTAACTAATTGCCTTTGGTACAACCTTGCGTAATTCAAAAAGTCCCTAGGAAGCTAGCATGTGGACATGTGGTCCGTTACTATTCCTTTAACTCCCTATTGTGATGTAATCTAAGAAAAACTTTGAAACTATCCTAGATTGTGATCATGTGGGCATGTATGGGCCCGTTACAAAACCTTTAAACTTCCCTAGTGTTTTAAGCTAAGGAAGTAAATTTCAATACTAGCTTATCTTTGTGACATGTGGGCATGTATGGGCCCGTTACAATATTAAGATGTGTTTGAAAAAATAAACTAAGAGGAGTCCCAAGAAGGGTTGTTGTCCTCTCCTAAAGGTTTTAATATTTTTAAGGGAGATGAAATTGTTTCACAATTTTTTTCTGATTCTCAAGGTCACTTGGAGGCACGAGAGAAGAGCATACTAAGAGATTGTTATCCAACTTCTAGTCCCAATGCAAGTTAAATGTGATTACAAATGATTTCCAACTTATATTTTTAGCCAAAACAAGCCATCCATGTGGCGGAAATGAAAACAAAAGAGGAAATAATGATTTTAACCCCCTAAGTGCCTATGTGTTTTGACTAACCCCTTTATATGAAGAGGGGACTAAGTGTGGTGCAGCTTAAAAGATGCATAAAATCACTTTTAATAAGGCTAAGGGCCTTTCCCAAATATCAAGAACCTTACAATGTGAAACTTTTTGCACAGGTGCACGGGTCTTAGTGGAGACAGAGGCACACAGAGCGCATGTGCGTAGACCAAAAAGAGTTAAAGGGCGCACGTGTGCAGAAAAAAACTGTGACTTGGGCGCATGTGCGCACGATGCGCATCTATGGGCCATAAAACCCGCGCACAGGTGACACACGGCCATGAATGAAAATTTCGAATGGAATTCTCTCAATTCACCTTGGAATTGGATGATTGGCAGGTCGACTTAGGCCAGTTAATGCACCTGCAAGTTAAATAAACCAAAAGAAGAGCTAGAAAAACCCAAATGGGGTAGGAAATTGATACCTTTCCCCGGTGGAGTCGCCAATCTGTTGTGCCTCTTTCGTCACCTTAGTGAGCAAAATAGAGGTTCTTGCAAGCTTAGTTGGATTTGCTAAGCAGGACAGCTGCAAGGAGAAGGGTTAGAGAAAGAAATATAAAACAACAACTAAGAATTAAACTAAGAAATAAAACAACAACTAAATTGATAAACATAGGGACATAAGTACAAAAGAAACAATGAGACCCATGTCACCAATGATAAGGCTGATATTAGTGTAAGAAAACACCGAGAAGCAAGAGGACTGTGAGTCCTTCTTCCTCCAAGGGAGGGCTCTTGGACCCCCACAAATAAGCTCTTCTTACAACTTTGAAAATGAAAATGAAAATGGTGAAACAATTCTTTGCTAATCCACTCAAGGGGTGAGATGGATTGCTCAATGCAATGATGCAAGTATACTCTTGGCAAGGATAGAAGATTCCTCAAGAGAATAATGGCAACATAAATTTGCTATGAATTCCTTGAAAAATGAAGTGTATCCATGGCCTTTTTATAGCATTCCTTTGAGGTATTGTCCAACTAGTTTGTAGTGTGTAAAGAGGCTAATTAGGGCATTTCTAGGTCTTTGACCACCCACCCAGTCAAATCCAGTCCAGATTTGAGTGTCAAATCAACTTGGAAGCTGAACCAGAAGTGGGTGGGAGGCCGACCACTCTCATAAATGTGCCATTTCTCAGGTGCGCGACTTTTTGCGACAACATTCGTGCATCGTGCACATGTGCGCGAATCTTGCGTTTCTGTTTTGCGCATGTGCGCGAGCGCCCTGTGTCTTCATAGCGCCCTTTAATTTTTGCACTAGTTGTATAGTTTTGACCCTTTGGGAATGATTTTGTGGTAATTCGGGTCCATGGGTGACCTCATATCTGTTTGACGATGCTGAATTCTTGTAACCATTTGCGGACAAAATTTCAGTGATAACAATGCCCTTTGGCTTAATAACTGCACCAAAAATTTTCATGAGATTGATGGATGATGTATTGAGACCCTTCACCAACTATTTTATGGTGGTATATCTGGATGACATCTTCATCTTCAAAAGAACTTGGGAGGATCACATGTATCATATTCAACAGGTTTTGGACACTCTGCGACAACACAAGCTATATGCCAACTTGGAAAAATGCTCCTTTGGCATGAACATAGTCCAATAATTGGGATACATTATTAATGAGCATGGGGTACATGTGGATCTAGCTAAGATCCAAGTCATTCATGACTAGCCAGCCCCAACCACACTAACCGAGATTCAGAGCTTCTTGGGACTTTCCAAATTCTACCGAAGGTTCATATTGGGATTCTCCCATATTGCATGGGCCCTCAGACAAGTAACCAAGGGTGGTGGCAAGGAAAATTTCACATGGGGGCAGGCACAACAAGAAGCATTTGGTGATCTAAATCATCGCTTGTGCTCAACTCCAGTACTCTCCTTACCCAATCTACAACAACCGTTCAAAATTGAGACTGATGACTTCGACTATGTTGTAGGCACAGTTCTCACTCAACACGGTCATCCAGTAGCATAGCATAGTGAGACACTCTCTGATACTATCCGAAAATACCCCACCTATGACAAAGAAATGTATTCCATTGTGTGAGACTGTTGTCAATGGAAACATTACATTATGGGAAATGAGACAATCATCTACACTGATCATAAGCCTCTGTATTTCATATAAACACAGGGGAAGTTGTAGAATGACCACCATCAAAAGTGGTCCACATACCTACAATAGTTCCATCTCAACATAAAGTATAAAACATGGAGCACAAAGCGTGTCATTGATTGCCTTAGTTTCCCTCCCGTTGCTTCAGTCACCATAGTGCTCCATTCCTATGGGAATGAGGCATTTGAGTGGCCCCAACTTTATCGGTGTGAACCTAGATTCACCACCATCTATCAACTCTTGGGTACATGAGATAATGTCACCGATTTTCACATCCAGGATGGACTGTTATGCTATCTAGGCCACCTCTGTGTTACCACAAGCGAGCATGCAAAGTTGATTTGGGAGGCTCACTACAGTCGAATGGTAGGGAATTTTGGTGTGGAGGAAACTATGGCCGTTCTATAGAAAAAAATTTATTGGCCAAAACTTCGACAAGCTATTGACAAGTATATCAGATCTTTCACTGCCTGTGCCATTACCAAGCCAACCATCAAGAAGCAAGGCTTATACACCCCTCTTCCTACTCCCGAGAGGCCTTGGGAATCCATCTCAATGGATTACATGTCTGGCCTTCTGTCTACCAAGAATGACAATGATTATGTATTTTTTGTGGTTGATCAGTTTTTGAAGATGCAATTATCACAACCTGCAAGAAGAGCATCACAACGACAGATACTACCAAGATATTCTTCGAACGGGTGTGGGTCTATTTTGGGATACCACAGACCATCACCTTTGATTAGGACAACATGTTCCTCAACCCATTTTGGTCGAGTCTCTGGTCACTTTTGGACACCAAGCTCACTAAATCCACTTCTTTCCTCCTCCAAACCGATGGCCAGAAAGAGGTAGTCAATAGGATGATTGTGCACATCCTATGAATGTACAAATCTAAGCATCCACGTACATGGGATGAGAGTCTTCCCTATGTTTAGCACAACTACCACAGGGATCTTCATAGCTCCATCGACCATAGCCCATTTCAGGTGGGGATAGGATTCCAACCCCTGGCTCCCATTGATGTTGCACTACCTCTTGCAACCACACATGCATAATATTCCCATGTTCAGTCTGAGGCCGATAAAGCCACCAGATTCATTGAGTGGATTTAGCACATCCTCCAACATGTCCATGATATTTTGCATAAATCCAATTCTAAGTACAAGCAATTCCATGATCAACACTAGGTACCACACCAGTTTCAGATGGGAGATAGGGTCTGGTTACATTTGTAGAAAGAGCACCTTCAGGGCCCCATCAGAAGATCTTCCCACTTTGCTATGGGAATTACACTATCACCAAGGTTGTGGGTAGCAATGATTTTGAGCTCAACACTCCACCCTACCTTGGCTTGCACCCAATGTTCAATGTGGACCTCCTTCGGTCATATTTTCCACCATTATTGAAAACCTCAGAGATTGCAGAACAGTTGAAACCAACAGAGATCAACCTTGACTACATGGAACAAGCATCCACTCATCAGATAGTGGACACACAGGTCAAGGGCACTTGTCGAGAGAGGATCCAACTTTATCGGGTTGTCAAGGCAGGGAAACTCTTACACCAAGGAAAGTGGCTCACTTGGGGCCAAATTCAACAAAAGTTTCCTCACCTGATGGGATCACTCAATGCAATGGATACCATTGCTTCCTAAGGAGGGAGGACTGATCCAAGTGGATATTGGTGGCCACCCACCTATTCCAACTAGCTCCTCTTGACAGTTTTTAGTTCAACACGTTATTATGTACTTCTTTGTAATTGTGGGTTCTACACTTCCAGAGATATCTGAAGCCCTACACATCTTCCAAGTTGAGATTGGTGTCCTCCCACCTAATCCAACTGGTTTAGTTTGGAAGTTTTCATGTCACTACATCTTTTTGTACTTCCAGGGTTTTTTGGGTCCTTAAACAATGTTTTTTTTTTTTGGTCTTGCCATAGTTAAATAATGTGTAGCTCTCAAAAATACCTTTCGAACGGGCTATCACACACCTAAAATGGAGTTTGTATGCAAAAGTTACGACCCTGGGAAGTTGAGGTACCAACTTACCCATCGAGGCCCACATAAATTTTGGCGTTTCATATTCTAAGGTTAGGTTTTTGGATGTCTAGGGTTTTGGAATTCATGAGTAATGTTAAAAAGGCCTTTGGAGCCTCATTGTAATCATTCTTCTCAGACGGATGCGCATAGAAGCCACATATATTCTTAGAGATAACTATCACCATTCGAGCAAGTTGTTTCAGTTCTGCAGTTTTACAGTTTCAACCTATTTTATTTATTCAATAGAAGTTATTGTTCAATGGATATTTGCTATTGTTCTCCGTATCTCTGTGTTATGGTATTCAATCTGTTATTCATTTCGTTCCTCTCATAAATCCAGATCATGGTGGCAACTTATCTCTGAGAAAAGATGTGACAGATACTCACATTCACAAGAAGATGATTACAACGAGGCTCTAAAGACATTTTTAACATAAATAAAATCCAAAACCCTATCCCCGAAAGATGAAAAACCAACAATTTTGTGGACCCCGTTTTGGGTAGTTTGTTGTATCAACTTCCCGGGGGAGTAACTTTGGCATACAATATTCGTTTGGGGTGCACGATAGCTCGTTTGAAAGGTATCGTTGAGGAGATTCATTTTGGAGGCTCATTTAGAGCCTTCAATTATCATTGAGGTTATCAATCTCCAAAAAACTTCATTTAGGCCCTCAAAATGGCCCCAGAAGTTTAGGAACTGAAAAACTGCTAAAAATAGTAAATTGCCAGAAGACTATTTTGAGCCAGTTGGAATAGGTGGGTGGCCATCGATATCCATCTGGATCAATCCTCCCTCCTTAGGAAGCAATGGTATCCATCGTATTGAGTGCCCGAGGGAGAGGGAAAATCGTTTGTTGAATTTGCATCTTGATGAGCTGCTTGCCTTGCTAGAGAAGTTGCATTGCTTAGCTTGTTGAAAGCTGTCACGAACCTATGGCTGGAAGGGTTGGACATTTTTAACTAGTCTGGATACATGAGATGGTTGTGTGAAGAAAGAATCCTTTCACTTTTCTTGAATCGTTTCGACCCGTTTCTGCTGGACAAAAGGTGCTTGAACTGAGGCTGTAGTGGTTACGATGTTCTTCTGTTCACCTTTTGAACAGATTGTGAAGAAGATGAATTTTGTAGTATGAGATACTACCTTGCAGAACTGTTTAGGTGGGACAATAGTTTAAACTACCTCTAGTATCCTGTAGAGATGACCCCCCAAAGTAACAATGACACTATGGGGTTGAGACTCATAAATAGAATGGCGCTTCCACATATATGGCTGGCCCAAAAGAACATCACAGACATACAATGGGGAAACATCACATAATACCTCATCCTTGAAGGGTCGGATGTCATATTAAAATTGACACTGCTGGATGACACAAAGATCTCATCCCTAACGAAGCCACCCGATGTTGTATGGCTGCGGGTGTGGCGTTTTCGACAATCCCAACTGTTTGACGACCTTTGTTGAGATGAGATTTTTCTGGCTTCCGCTATCAACAATGAAATTCAACGGGGTCCCCTTCAACAACATCTGTGAATGAAAAATACTCTCCCCCTCTTTAGGATCTGCTAGTTCTTCTAGTTGAATTGTTGCAGTTGTGACAATAGTAGTGGGGTGTTCGTTGATAATTTGTCTTCTACTAGTATTTTCTGAATCAAATTCCGAATCAGGGTTCAACTCCTTGTCTTTGATCTCAACCACTAATGACTATTTTGAGTGACATTAATCAGTGTTGTGCCATGGGATTTTGTGGAAATCACACCACTTTCCAGTGTCCTTCTTTGTCTTCCCACGACCCTTATTTTCGTGTGGCTTGGAATGGTTTTTGGGAGGCTGGTTGTTAGGGCCATCTTTATCATATTTGGTTGTTGCGGATTTGCAGAAATGAAATCCTATTTGTTCTGGTGCCTAAATTTATTCTTGATTTTGACAACATATCGATAGGAAACTCCCAGTGATGAGATGTCCAAAAACTCTATTTTAGTTTGGATGTACATGTGTAGAGCCCCACGGTATTTCAGAACCAAATGCTGCTCAAAATATTTGATACCCATCTTGGTACACAAGGTATGGAAGGTATTGGTGAACTCTGACACTTCTTGGCCTCTCTCTTGACATAGCGTGGTCCATCTCATGTATTGGTCATCATAGTTACCAATAGGGTAATTTTGTTCATTGACCGCATCCACAAAAAATCCCCAAGTGGGATCGGCCCCATATATTCCATAATCCTCTGTGGAACTTTTCTCCTAGTAATTTTCCCACCAATGTTTGATGTGGGGGAGATCCTTAAGGAGTGCAAAGGTGATCTTTTCCCTATCGGAGAAATTGTGAACAAAGAAATAACCGTCTAGCAGATTTAACCATTTTTCTAGGGCATCTGCATTTATCTATCCTTTAAATATGAGAATATCAAAATTAACTTGTACCTTGAAAGGAGAGATTCCACCAAAGTGGTCACTTGATGAAGACGCACCTGTTGTTATCAACAGACGCTGAAGGATGTGGGAACAATTCTCTATCATTTCGTCCCTCTGTCACGTGAGAGATTGCTCAAGCAACAAATTCATAAAATATTCTACTCCGTCATTTTTATTTTCTTCCACCATGGAGGGTTTCTTGGGCATGAGAGAGATATTTTAATCAAGAGATACAAGCTCGATACCCAAATTTCTATACTCAGACCTCGTCATGGACATGCACTGTAAAACTATCAAGAGCAGCTTGCTCTGATACCATTGATATGGATTATTTTCAATATGAAATGAGAGCTGAGATATAATAAATAAATGTACAGAGATGTATCATATATCCAATAATATAACATATATTTATCATATATATAACCATAAACACATAGATACAGTAATACACAATTTCTATTAATGAGCAAAATGTACACAACTGTAAAAATACAGAGTGAAAGACTCGCTAGAATGATGCCAGCTTATCTCTAAGAAGAGATGTGACGGATAATCACATTCGCAGGAAGATGATTATAATGAGGCTCTAAAGGCATTTTTAACATAAATAAAATCCAAAACTCTAACCCTGAAAAATGAAAAGCCAACAGTTTTGTGGACCTCGTTTTGGGTAGTTTGGTGTATCAACTTCCCGGGGGCATAACTTTGGCATACGATCTCTGTTTGGGGTGCACGATAGCTCATTGGAAAGGTATACTCGAGGAGATTAATTTTGGAGGATTAATAGAATCCCTTGGATATAATTGAGGTGCTTGATCCCCAAAAAAATTCATTAGGCCCTCAAAATGGCCCCGAAATTTTAGGAACCGAAAAACTGCTAAAAATAGTAAATTGCCAGAAGACTGTTTTGAGCCAGTTGGAATAGGTGGGTGGCCACCAATATTCACTTGGATCAAAGAATGGGTATTAGGACCTGTACTATGGTTGGGGAGGAAAACAAGGACCTTAGTCCCTAAACAAATCTTGTTGAGATTGATGGCCATGAACAAGGTCTCAAACCACTACACATATCATCTCTAAGGGATCTATAGCCTTTGAGTGGGATATTGGTGCCATTCATAGGTTTTACCCACCATATTTTGGTATCAGGGCCTTGAGGTTGGAACTCAAAGACATTAGGATATTTTTCACACCACTTAAGGCACTTGGGGCCTTGAACATGGTTAGAGAAGGAATAAAAGGTGCTAAGGCACTATTTGATTCTTCTCAGGATCAAGCTTCATGTAGTAGTCCTAGAACAACCAAATAAGATCTATGTAGGGGATATTTGATGCAACATTAGTATGTTTCGCACAATAAGGATGGGTCTTGGGTCCTATACCATGGCTAGGGTAGGACCAAGGGCCATGAACTAGGCCTTGAACAACCATGTAGATCAATAATTTCTAAGGGATCGTTGGCCTCTAAGTGTGGTATGGGTGCTAATAGGAGTTTTTTTTGCACCACATATGAGAGTTAAATCCTATGCCATAGTTGAGGGAGGAAAATAAGGGCCTTTGGCCCTAAATTAAGATTACTCATGATCAATGACCATGAACAAGGTTGCCACTAGGAATATGGGAACTATTAGTATGTTTTTCCCAATAAGAATGGGTCTCAAGGCCTCTACCATGGTTGAGGGAGGAAAACAAAGGTATTATATCCTAAACAAAGTTTCTCGGGCTTAATGGCCATGAACAAAGCCTCTAAGGGATCTCTAGGGGATATTTGGCCTATGGGTGGGATATGGGTTCCATTTAGAGGTTTTGCACACCATAGTTGGGTTTCGAGGTGTAACATACCCACTACCATAAATCAAAAATTTTTGGTTGATCTCTCAATAATGAGAATCCCCGGAGCGTGTAGCAGCAAAATGCCAATCCCTGAGTCGCGGGTCTTCTATTTACCTACTCGACTCTCTGTACATAACCGTGGTCTTATGTCCCTTTCCGTCGGGATTTCTTTTTTCAACCATCTCTTGATGCAAACGCGCCACCCAGGCACGTCTGATCCCACAGGACCTTCTTCTCCTTTGGCCCGAAGAGCTGAAATGCTCTTTGAATCCCTTATCGAGACTTTCCTACACCCACAAGACTCACCTTATGATCTCCCTTCGTTCTATCAAGAAGTCGGGCCCTGCGTGATCGTGAGTCTTGAAACTACGGGATCGGGTCGTACAAATCCCCGAACCCCGATGAACATTCACCCACGTGTTCCTTGCTTTTATCGGGAATTTTCCCATCGGGAAATCGACACTTGCGAGGTCGTGAATCACTCACCTCACGGATCCCCGATTCCCGATCTATGATGCTACTCTCTGCACCCCTTAGCTCCCTCCGGATAACTCTTTTCTCATGTGACCTGCTATTCCACAAGACCACGGTCCTTTCCCCTATCGGAGTTTTGGAATTCGTGGAATTGGAGTGTGTAGAACTTACACCCTTGGGATTTCCGATTCTCCGATTTCCGATGCCACCTTGTGTTGACTCACGACAAAGCTTGACCTTCCGACACTTGTCCCTTGCCCTGGCCCCTATGGCCCACACTCCTGTGGTGAACGGGAAATCGCGTATCGCTAAATCGCGATTTCTGTTGCACAAATTCACAGGACCCTCCAAGTCCCGAAAACCGATACGGATGACACCTGTCCTCCACTGAAATGCTATGACTGTGGGACCGTCGCATTTCAGAATTTCATGACTTCTCCTGCCGTGGTTTTCTCATCACCGAGAATCCCGAAATGCCGATCCCCGATGCACGTGTGAGCTCTCTCCTCCACGTCACCACTTCCTCGTCGCTCTATCGGGTATCGCGAAATCGCGATTTCTAGTGCAACAGTTCTGTTGTATGTGGAAACCCCGAAATGCCGAACACCGACTCCCTTTAGATCCTTGGACACGCGTCCCTCAGATCGAACGACTCCGACTGTGTCGGGAAATCGCGGATCGCGATTTCATTGTGCAAGAATTTCACGACTCCGAAAACCCCGATATCCCAAACTTCGACTCTCCAGGATCTCTTGCCACATGTCCCTGCTGTTTGGATGGCTCTGATCCTATCGGGAAATCATGGATCGCGATTCCTACATGCGAGAGTTCCATGCCTCCAGAAACTCCGATGCTCCAAACGCCGACTCGTCAGGATCTCTGGCCACGCGTCCTCGCCGATGGACGGTTCAAATCTCCCATTGGGATATCGCGAATCACGATTCCAACATGCAAGAGGTTGTTGCCTCCGGGAACTCCAATTCTCCGATTCATGATTTCCTTGGATCTTCCGACACATGTCCCTGTTGATGGACGGTTCTGAGCTTATCGGGATTTCGTGGATCGCGAATCCTGATGCAACGATCTCTTCACTCCTGGAATCCCCGATGGGTTAAATCCCGACTCCTGTCCTAATGTCTGACGCGTGTCCTGCCGAGATCAACGGCTAGGATCCTTTCTCGGGATTTCGTGACCTACAAGGTCTTGATTCTCTTGACCTTCAAACCCCGATGACTCTGATATCCCGATGACTCTTCCGGGACTCCTCTTCTACATACTAGGACTTAAACCCTATGCAACTTTCCCGAGATCTAACGGCTAACGGGATTTCACAATCTTCCTCTGCGAATCCTGACCGCCGATTTCTTCTCCTATCCACGAGGACTTACCCTCCGCGTAACTTCCGCAGATCCGACGACTGTCGGGATATCTGTTCAGATCTAACGGCCCTAGACTCTTCATTACCCGTGGAGACACAGGAAAAATCAGGTGGTAAAGCCTTTAACACCCTACCTTCTCCTGCTAATCTATCGGTCATGGGGAAACCATGGGTTTTCCGACGAAATCTCATCCGTTGTTTCGGTATTCCTTCCTTAAGCTGCCATCTCGGGTTTTTAAGAGGACCGTTCCTCCTCGTACAGGGTTATTAAGACTTGCACCTCCAAGTTCATATTCCAGGTTCTGGGTAAGCCCTTCCAGGGAGGGAATCTCTACAAGAGATCTATTTCAGGCTTTCCTGGATATGGGTGAGGGGAAGCAACTTCCCGAGAATGGGATGGGTGCCTAACATAGTTCAGCCTGGGCATAATTAGATTCAGTTTATCAATGTAAGTCAGGCATGGCTTCCTCTATTATGAGCATATAACAACTCATTCATATCAAACACTGCGCAGACATTCTTACACTGAAATCATTTACAATTTCACAGTTCTATGAGCTAATATCTATTCATTCTTATCAATTACTGCACAGACACTCTTACACAGGAATCATTTACAATTTCACA
>ML803082.1:82238-93610 GCA_009831015.1 Picea engelmannii
AGCTGAAGAATGCCACGCTCCAATAGAAGGCTGAAACCCTCAATAACTCGGCCCTGCTGCCAAAAGTGTCCAATCACCCTAAGAAATATGCCAATTGATAGATCGGGTGATGGTAAGAATAACCCAGGTGCCTGAATCTCCAATATCCCTCTCAATCTCCGTAGATCTAAATTTCCCACTGAATGGGGTGCCCCCCTGGATGACTGAAACCCTAGCTGATTCATCCCTGATGAAGGAGGTCTCCAAATGCTCTGAAACTATCCAAGAATATAGATCGACCGATGGTAAGAATAACCCAGGTGCCTGAATCTCCAAGATTCCTCTCAATCTCCGTAGATCTGAATTTCCCACTGAATGGGGTGCTCCACTAGATGACTGAAACCCTAGCTGGTTTGGCCCTGATGAAGTAGGCCTCCAAATGCTCTGAAACGCTCCAAGAATATAGATCGGGCTATGAAAATCCCATGGGAGAAGTTTCAGACTCAGATCTCAAGCAGATCTCCCTAGATCTGAGTTTTACTGAATTACAGGACGTCCCCTATGGCTCCAAGACGTCCCAATCTACAGACAAATGTAGAATGATGATAACCCTCCAGAAAAGCACTCAAACTAATGATCCCGCCCCTTCTGAAGCACTAGATGGAGATGGGCTGAGACTAGAATGGTGTGGAGGAGTATTTCATCCCCGAGACCAAGTTGCGGAACAAGGTGAGTGGATATTTCACCACTGAGTTGCTCACAAGGGTTTGTACAGAAAACCCCCAAACTGAATGCTCAAGAGCAATAGAAAATGCTAATCCAAAACCAGAATGAGTAATAGGTGCACCCCAGCCTCTTACTTATACTTTTCCTTCTAATTCTCTATTGAGTTAGGTTAACTCCCGGGGTTAATCTTCTATTCTTTTGTTGAGTTATCTTTTACTCCTTTCCTTTTCCTTTCTTAAGTCAACTTAAAAATATAAATTTTAACTTCTTGACTTTTTCCCCCCTTTAGTGTGAGACTATGACCTAGTGGGGGTGCCCAGGCCACTAAGTCTCCTCATTACCTCCCTAAGAGGTGGGGGACATTACACCAGTTGAGCTATGCAGGGCTCGGTTGTAGCTATGCTAGACATAGGGAAGACTCTCATCCCGTGTGCAAGGGTGTTTTGAATTGTACATGCGCAATATATGTACGACCATCCGATGGACGACCTCAATTTGGCCATCTATCTGGGGGTGGAAGGCAATGGATTTGGTGAGCTTGGTATCCAATAATGACTAGAGGCTCGACCAGAATGAGTTGAGGAACCAATTATAATGGCTTGAGATAATGGTTTGTGGGATCCAAAAATGTACCCATACTCATTCAAAGAAGAGCTTGGTAGTGGCTTCTACTGTGATGTTCTTCTTGCAGGCGACTAGAATCACCATCTTGGAAAAGCAATCAACAACCACAAAAACACAGTCATTTCCCCTCTTGGTGGACGGGAGGCGCGACATGTAGTCCATTTATATGGATTCCCACGGCCTATTAGGAGTAGGCAGAGGGGTGTACATGCCTTTTTTCTTAGTGGTTGGTTTGGCAATAGCGCAGGCGGTGCAAGACTTGATATACTTTTCGACATCCTGTCGAAGTTTCGACCAATAGTAATGTTTCTGCAACACTACCATTGTCTTTTCGATGCCAAAGTGTCCTGCCATCCAACTGTACTGAGCTTCCCAAATAAGCTTCATGTGCTCACTTGATGGAACACAGATATGGCCTAGACGACACAACAACCCATCCTGAAGATGGAAATTAGCAACCACTGAGTTGGCGCCCAACATTTGGTAGGTGGTGGAGAAGTCAGGGTTTGTCTCGTAGAGATGGGGCCATCCAGAGGTCTTGTGGCCACAAGAGTCTAGCACCGTGGTGAGTGCCACGATTAGAGGTCGGCTGAGGCAGTCAACCACTCGGTTGGTACTTCCTTTTTATACTTGATGTTGAGGTGGAACTGTTGTAAGTATGTTAACCACTTCTGATGGTGGTCATTCTGCAATTTGCCTTGGGCCTGCATGAACTGTAGTGGCTTGTGATCAGTGTGGATGACTTTTGTGAGTGATAAATCCCTCTACGGACTAGCACTTAAGGTTATATTATGCATGCAGAAAAAACCTAAAGATCTCTACTTTCTACAGTCATCCTAGACCTAATCCCCATTATTCTTAAGAAAATACATAGTTAAATGAGCATACCTTATTACGGGCGTTTGATGTAGATCCATCCTTATTCTTGATCATTTTTTGATTGCAACTCTCCTCCCAAGGTTGACCTGCATTCACATAAAATAGAAAACAAACTCCGCATGCATTTGATCTCTAGATTAATGGGTTAGAGATTTCAATAAACAAGTATACAATAAATCATAAAAACCTCATATGGTGGGATGGGAAAAGTATCTCTTTATTATTAACTTCAACAAATCAACTTACAATGATGAAGCCAACCACTACTCCATGAACCTGGTCCTGGGCTCCTCTTCTATTGTCCTCCAACTTCTTTGCTCTGTATCTCTTCTTGCAGAAGGATGGCTAAAGGGTTGGGACAAAGGGAATGTGCAAATGGGTATAGTTTCTTTACTATGATTCTCCTCTTCCAAATGGGACCCCTAACCCTTCTTTTATAGGCTAGAAGAAGCTAGGTATTTGGACGAACCCTCGGCCATGCATGGCCAGAAGGTTCAATTAACTCACCCAAAGCCGTGTGTTCCATCAACAACTTTCATTTTTTTGTGCTTTTGTAGGTACACACGGGCTGTTTTGGGTCAGTGAACATGTACACACATGCAGTAATAGAGCAGGGCGCGTGGGCCTTTATAAAAAGTGTTTTTAAGAAGAGTTGTTCAACAGTGTTTTGGCAAAGAAGGAATCTGAGATGGCCTGATGCCAGGTAAGCTTGTATGGTGCAAATTAGGGTTATAACAGATGCCCCTTAATGTGTGAGGTCAGAAGAGTATCTGATGGCCAAAATACATTACCAATCTTTACTGATGTGTCGAACAAGTGAGCCCAGGAACTAGAAATCGGGAGGCGCCATCTGCAAAAATAACAATTGTCTCACCGAGGTGGGCATACCCATGATCAGGATAGAATAAACGCATGGTTACCAATCAAATACACTGTAGATCCATGTCATATAACTATATGAAGTGTACCCACGAACAATACACATCAGAGCTACATCTCGAAATCAAAAAGATATACATGTAGAGTATCCATCTTCTTAGAAGCTGATAAGGCCTGATGGCTGGAGATGAGGTCTTCAGAGCTCAAGCAACAACTTCAAAATATTCAAAACTCAGGTAGGAGTGTAATATGAGTGTACGACTTCACTACCCAGAGGTCTTCGATGGCTTGTCGGTCATGGACTAGAGAATCTTGGTGATCAGATTGAAGGCTTCATTGATTTCGAACAAAGACTTGATTGGACGTTCAGGATGGCCGGGTATGAGGGCAAGAGACAAACTGCAGAGGGGCCGACTTAGGCTTGGTAAAAACTTCCCTTGGACAACCGCATGAAAAAATGATAATACTCAGGCAGCATGGCATTAATCATAAGTTCACGAGGTAGGAGGCAACACAAAATCTCCATATGTTTGGAAGAATAACCAAACGAAGGACACAACTCTATGTAGCGAGAACAACTTCCTAAGGTTGTATTAAATCCCAGAGTTTGACGAACAAACAGATAGATGTGCTTTATCCAAGGGAGACTTATTGTGCTGCCAATAAAGAAAATACTTTTCCCTTCCTCTTTTTGGGGTATATTTGATTTTTTTGTCTTTTTCAATGATTTTGGGAAAAATAATAAAGGAATGTTACGTTACAATGGAGGAACGAGTGGTACAAACATACAAGTTAAAGGCATAAGGAAAAGACTGACGTTCAGAATAATGATACTCGGGAAAAATCCTTCGGGGGCCAAGGGTGTTAAGACGCAGAGGCAACATGCTACAAGGCTTATGTATAAGGTATGCTTCATATGGTTCAGTTGGGAGCAACATGGAGCCGACATTTAGGCCAAATACGTAGGTATGCAAACGTGGTTAACAAAACATACAATGGTAACGTCCTTCGATGTAAGTTTAACAAGCCCAGAGAAGGTAAGCTTGGTGGTTTTTCATATTTAGAGAGTCTAAAAAAACGTAAAAGGAGACCCCATTGGGGTACCTTTTTCGAAGATAGTCTAGTCAGTTCAAAAAAGGGGTAAACTAGCACCGACAAGACATCTATTCAAAACCATTTTAACGAGTGTGAGAAAGACAAGATCACTCGACCATTTTTTCATTTTTAAGGAGTCTGAAAAAAGTTTAACTATGGACTCCATCAGGAATGTTCTTCTGGGCCAGTTTAATGAGTGTGAGAGAATAAGGTCACTCGACGATCTTTTCAATTTTAGGGAGTTTGAAAAGAGCTTAACTATGGACTCTGTGGGGGTTCCTTTTTCGTAAATTTAGTCCCCCAGGCTCGAAAAAGGGTTAAAATGATACCTGAGAGTACTCTTCTAGAGAACTGAAGTTCCATAGAGTATACCTTTGTTCGTATAGTTGACCATCCAGACCGAAAAAGGGGTAAACTATCACTGGACAGACGTGACTTCAAATTTCCGTTTAACGAGCGTGAAAGGCCACAAGATCACTCGGAAATATTTTCATGTTTAGAGGGTCTGAAAAAGGATTAAAAGAAGACCCGTTATATATTTTGGGAGTCCTAAGGGTGAGGTCAAGAGTGAAAAAGAATCATGCAAATGAGGCTCAAACTCGTAATCAGGAAAAACAACAAGGACTCCCGAGCCTGCAATGATTCGTGTCAGCATGGACGCCATAATTCAACCAGGATCTACCTAGGGAATCCATGTTCCGGTAATCTCTACCACCAACTTGTGACACTTCTAAAGCAACAATGATGGTTCCGTGTTGCAACCTGATGGGATCGATCCTATGGAAAAGGAAAAAGACAACGAGATACAAAGGTCAGGGCATAAACCTAACCTACATGCTCAAGTTGATCCTCAGAAATGTTTTCCACGGACCATCAAAAATTACCCAAAACTCCAAAAAATTGTCCCAATACTCGATCATACCCCCCCAATGCAACTCCTGAATCACTCTAAATAATTTTTGGTTTGAAAAACATGATAAGGGGGGCCAAAAAAGTGACAAAAAGAGGCCAAAAAGCCTATAAATAGAAGCTGACAACTCATTATCACCATTGTTGATTTGGAAATTGACTTTGGAGCCAAAAAACCCCCTTTGATAAAAGCAATGATTTTGAGAGCTACAATGGATGAAACGACCATCTGTCTGGACCAAGTAAGTACAAACTCCCTTATCTTTCATTTTAAGTCTTTACTTTTTCAGTGGGTTCCATTTTTTAGGGGGGCATCGACCTTAAAAAGGTCGGCCCTAGGTCCACGTGGGATGTCTCAAGACAAGCCGTGTGTACATTTGGACAGAGTAAACTCTGGACGCGTGTACACAAAACTGTCATCATTACAGCCCATGTGGACCCCCCTTATTGAATGAAAAATCTTAAAAACAATGATTAACTTTCTCGAACCTTGATGTTTTGTAGGATGTATGTCCACTGGAGAGAAAGAGAGAATGAGGAGGTAAGTGAGTTGGTCAGGGAAGACCCCAATGCTATGGATGCCTTGATGCAATGCGGGTTGCTCAAGTTCTTCTTATGTGCTTTTATGCGATCACAACCTAGGCTACTGAATGCCTTGGTTGAATATTGGCATCCAGATGCAGAATCATGCATGTTAGAGGGGTAGTCACTGGTGCCCACGACCGAGGACATATATTTTTTGACTGGCCTCTCTAGGAGAGGGGAACCAATCAACTTTTGGACTTTTCCTTCAGGGCCGCATAACATAGCAGAATTGATAGGCCTTTACTGTGTGGCTGATACATATCGTTCGAGCTCACAGGTGCCCATAAGCAATATTACTGACTTATCGCTATAGGAGATAGTGTTGCTTATTGGGAAAATTACTGGTTCTGCAACTCTACATCAGGCATCCCAGGAACAGATGAACTGTGCAGTCTAGTGCTTAAATGCACAAATATTTGATTGGAGCACCACATTGTTAGAGTGTATGAAGAGGCAGTTGACATATTTCTGATTGCGGACACAGAGGAACTCCGGGTTCGGGACCATTCTATGCTCTTTCTTCTTTGAGAGAGTTCTGAGCTTTAGACCTCGAGTAGTGGTACGAGGCCATCAGGTCTCTCTTCCTTCTATGTGTAGATGGGCAGTGTTACTGCTACGACAGGGTGGCGGAAGGACCAATGAGTCCTTCGACGATGAATTCTTCACATTTTTGTCGCGAAAGATCTCGGTTATAGAGGATTACCCCTATGCCGGGATTGATTTCTTGAGGGACTTTGTGTAACACACTCACTACGAAATTCAAAATTTTTCGATTTTTTCCTTCCTTTCGCCGAGGAACATAATTCCCCGAATTCATATGGGGCCCGATGCAGTTCCTACCCTCTCCTGTCCTTACCCATGTGATCGTGAGTTATGACCCTCGGCCTTACTGGAGAGGTACTTCTGGATTTCACGATTCGAGAAATCATGATGCATTTGTGTTCCCCTGCTCTCTTGTCTCTCAAAGTGCCGAAATCCGAAGGGGACCAATAGTTTGTCATAACTAAAAATTCCTTGGATTAAAACATGTCACTCCACCGTTCGGGGTTTACTCCATCAGGATTTCGGGATGTGCAATGACAGGAGGTCTCACACTTGGGTTTCTTGGGAGCCAAAACTCTGAAACACCAAACTCTAACATGCTTCACGATTTCGGGGTTTCCTCCATCGGGATGTCGGGATGTGCGACGATAGGAGGTCTCGCACTTGGGTTTCCCGGGAGCCGAAACTCTGAAACACCAAACTCTAACATGCTTCACTATTTCGAGGTTTCCTCCATTGGGATTTCCCGAGTCGGGGGGTTTCGAGACTAGCGAACACGTGGGGCCCGCACTTAGGTAGCTCGGGTGTCGAAATACTGAAATATGATAACTTTTCCACACTCTATTTTTGGGATATCACAAGTCAGGATTTCAGGACTTGCGAGTACAAGGGATCTTGCCCTTGGATATTTTGGATGTCGAAACACCGAAATATCGGGACTCAAATCCACGTTAGACCATTTCAGGGTTTCGCTAATCGAGATTTCGGGACTGGAAAGTACAAGGGAATTTACCCTTAGCTGTCCCGAGTACCGAAACATCGAAACATCACAACTCATCCATGCTAGTTCATTTTGAGATTTCGCAAGTCGGGGTTTCGGGACTTGCAAGTAAAAGGAAATACTCCCTTGGGTATTTCGGGTTCTGAAACACCGAAAAGTCCTAACTCATCCACACGCTGTCATTTCATGTTTTTGTGAATCGGGGTTTCGGGTCTTGTGAGTATAGGAGAACTCGCACTTAGGTACCCCGTGTGCCAAAAAGCCGAAACGCTTACCGACTGCCACATGTACTCTATAGTTGGATGGTCCAGGTATTCCCATGGGTCTTGGGATTGACGGTCCCGATTTCTTCGCAAATTATGAAGGTTAAAAAGTGGTCGAGGCATTAACGCCTGCATTCCTTCATTCAATTTAACGGTCGTAACAGACCTTAGATCCTCCAGAAGGATCTCATTCGTGCATTTAGCAAGAGGAAGGGTATCCTGGGTACCGAACCACCGAGAGGTCCTTAATTCATCCACACACTGTCATTTCGGGATTTCACAGGTCGGGGTTTTGGGACTCGCGAGTACAAGAGGACTCACACCTGGATACCCTGGGTGCTGAAACGTTGAAATGTCCTAAGTCTAAGAGGACCATTCTCTCTCTCATGCAAGGGTTTTCAGACTTACGCCATAAAATCTTTCGACAACTTCTTGGGTAAACTTTAAAAAGGGTGTCCTTGTGGGAAGATCTATCCAAGGCATTACTTGAGATAAAATAAGGGAATAGATTTCCCGAGAACATAATTGAGTACCGAATCCGTTCAAAATATACATATATACAAATATACACGTAAGTCATATATGGTCTTTCCAATATAAGCATGCAACCGCCATTTCTGATCAAACACCATACAGACAGTCTTATACAAAAATCATTCATAATTTCACAAACCATGAGCATACATGTCAGAATATTTAAATTCAAGATACAAGATATAACACTTATTAGAAAACACCAGGTGATGCAATTGCTGAGAGGGGTGCTCATTTACACCCAATCGTAGGCTCAACGACTCCGAATGAATTTACCACTAGCCACCCCCGAGCTAGACCACGATGCTTGAGACTCTTTGTCTCGGTTCTTCAGCGATCGAGAACAAAGGTTACTCTCCTTCTTTTCTGCTATCGCTCACTCTGTATTTTGTTCCAGAGTTCTTTCGATCTCTCCTTCTACGATCTCTCCCTCACGTCCCCTTTTACACACCTTTTACCTGCCTTTTCTTTTCCAGTGAGGTTGCGTGTGGCATGAATTCCCCCGCGGTGGTCAGGTCTGAGGCCTCCACGGATGGGTAGTTCACCCCCATCCCTCATTAACTCATGAGGAGCCTCTTCACCTACCATCCTGATGAGTAATTCATTTCGGGGCCAGCGATTCGCTCTTGGTTCTCTGGGCCAGTGAAGACCAAATACGGTATTGGTTTCGGTGGAAGTTAACGCCACCATTCCAGGTGCCTTCCACCACTTTTCTTCAGCCATTGTGGTCTCTTTTTCAGCACACCCCCCTCTCAGTAGTCCTGCAACATATATATATATATATATATATAATGTTAATTTACATTCGTCGACCTTGTATACTAATGTCCATTCAGAATCACACATTCACATCTTTGAGTTTGCCATAGTTCTTGGCCAACATAATTATTTTTACAGACTGGGGGAAACAGGGTGTTACAATTCCCTCCCCCTTAAAGGAACATTTTCCTCGATGTTCTATCTATCATCATGACATGTATGTACATAGGTAAGCAAAATCGGATAGGCCTATTTCATGGCATCCTCCATTTCCCATGTAACCTCATCTGGGCCAAAATGTCTCCATTGCACCTTGACCTGTGCAATGGTTCGGTTCCGGAGGGGGGTTTCCTTTCTGTCTAGTATGCATTGAGGTTTTGGTAGAAATTCTCCCTCCGATTCCACCTGGATCACAGAACAGTTAATTATATGATTAGAATCATGTACATATTTCTTCAATAATGAAACATGGAAAAAATTATGTGCTTTTACTGTGGGAGGATGTGCTAGCCTATAGGCTACAGGTCCCACTCTATATAGAACCTCAAAGGGTCCACAATACCGAGGTGCCAACTTGGCACAAGCTCCCATTTTCAGAGACCTCTTCCTAGGCCTAACTCTGAGATATACATGGTCTCCCGTCTTGAACTCTCTTGGAGTTCTCTTTTGGTTGGCGTAACTTTTCTGTCGATTCTGTGCGACCTTCAGGTTTTGTTTTATCTGAGTCACTTGCTGTTCCATTTCTTTCAACATGTCGGGTCCAAAAGAAATTCTGTTTATGGGATTACTCCAACTGATAGGAGTGTTGCACGACCTACCATATAGGACTTCAAAGGGGCCCATCTTTAAGGATTCTTGGTAGCCATTGTTGTAGGCGAATTCCACCAGTGGCAGGTAATCTTACCACTTCTTTGGTTGATGCATTACATGCATTCTTAGCATGTATTCTAGTATTTGGTTCACTCTTTCTGTCTGCCCATCGGTTTGAGGGTGATAGGCGGTACTAAACAACAACTTGGTCTCTAAACCCGCCATCAGTGATTTCCAAAAGTTGGAAGTGAATTTCGTGTCTCTGTTAGACACGATCTCTTTCGGCATACCATGTAGTCTGAATATCTCCTTCATGAATACCTGAGCGATGTCTATTGCCTTGCAAGTTGACTTGACGGGGATAAAGTGAGCGGACTTGCTCAATTTATCCACCACTACCATGATGTCTTCATTCTGTTTGGCCGAGGTTGGTAATCCAGTGATGAAATCCATGGATATGGTTTCCCATTTCCATTCCAAGATTGGTAGAGGTTGTAATAATCCTGCTGGGTGTCGGTTTTCTGCTTTTACCTGTTGGCATTCTATGCATTTGGCTAGGTACTCAGCTATGTCTTTCTTCAATCCAGGCCAACAAAATTGTTTTCTGGTGGCCGTGATCATCTTCTGGTATCCTAGATGACCAATATAGGGTCTTTTATGTAGCTAATATAGTATGAACTTCTTCAAGTCGTCACAATCTGGGATATACAATCTACTTCGGTAAGTGAGTAGACCTCCTTCCATCATCTGGTAGCCTCCATACTTTGCCCCTATGGGTTCTTGCTGTAGTTACGAGGTCACGATCTAGATGAAGGGATCTGTTTCTTGTGCATTTCTAACTCTTTCCTTGACATCTGTCTCGCAGGTGCTCATCGCTGCCAGGTGAATTGTTTTCATACTTCTTCTAAGGGCATCGACCACCCTATTTTCCTTTCCTTTAATGTGTTTGATTTCGAAATCAAACTCGCTAAGGAGGGCCATCCACCTAGCTTATATAGCATTGAGATTTGGTTGGTCAAACAGATATCGCAATCCACAGTGGTCTATCATAAGTACAAATTTTCTTCCCAGGAGGTAATGCCTCCACATTTTCAAGGCGTTCACTATGGCAACTAGCTCTAGATCATGGGTCACATAGTTGACTTTGTGCTCATTCAATTTTCAGGATTCATAGTATACCACACTTCCTCCTTGCATAAGGACTCCTCTGAGCCCTTCCTTACAGGCATCTATGCACACGAGGAAGTCAGCTTCAATATCGACGATCTTCAATACAGGTGCATGGGTCAGTAGATGTTTCAGGGTCTGAAATCTTTCTTCACATTTCTGTGTCCACATGAATTTTTTCCCCTTCTTCTGGAGGGCAGTGATTGGACAACCAATCTTGGAGAATCCTTTTATAAATCTCCTATAGTATCCTGCTAATCCCATAAAGGATCTGATATCTGAAATATCCTTTGGGGTAAGCCATTCCATGATAGACCTGATTTTGTCAGGGTCTACCGCTACTCCTTCTTCAGATAGAACATGGCCTAAGTAATGTATTTGCTTCTGGAAGAATTCACATTTGATGAATTTGGCATAGAGCTGATGTTCTCTTAGCACTTGCAACACAAGCCTAAGATGCTCTTCATTCTCTTCTCTATTCTTGGAGTAAATTAATATATCGTCAATAAAAACCAACACAAATTTGTCTAGGAATTTGCTGAGTACATTGTTCATCAAGCACATGAAAGTGGCAGGGGCATTGGTTAACCCAAATGGAACTACCACAAACTCATAGTGAC
>ML803082.1:93660-132596 GCA_009831015.1 Picea engelmannii
AGTAAATTAATATATCGTCAATAAAAACCAACACAAATTTGTCTAGGAATTTGCTGAGTACATTGTTCATCAAGCACATGAAAGTGGCAGGGGCATTGGTTAACCCAAATGGAACTACCACAAACTCATAGTGACCATACCTCATCCGAAAGGTAGTTTTATGGATGTCTTCACCCTTAATTTGGACTTGATGGTATCCTGACCTCAATTCAATCTTTGAGAAAATAGACGCACCCCCTAATTGGTCGAACAGGTCATCGATCCTGGGCAAGGGGTACTTGTTCTTTATGGTTACCTTATTGAGTTGTCTATAATCTATACATGGTCTAAGGGTACCATCCTTCTTTTTCACAAATAGGACTGGTGCTCTCCATGGAGACACGCTGGGTCGGATATAGCCCTTATCCATCATTTCTCTTAATTGTAATTTGAGTTCAACTAACTCGGGTGTGCTCATTTGGTAGGGTGTCCTAGACACCGGCACCGCTCCTAGTGCAAGTTCTATCAAGAAGTCTATGTCTCTTCTTAGAGGTAGACCCGGTACCTCTTCCAGAAACACATCTTTGTATTTTCTCAGGGTAGGGTGGTCTTCGAGGCTTGGTTTGTCATCTTCAATAGTTTTCAACACCTATATTGCATATAGGGGACATCCTTTTTGGCAATACCTTCTCATTTGTAGAGCTGATACTTGTCTCACCGAGACAGGTTTTCGGATCCCTTGAAGGGTTATCCCTTTTCCTTCTTTACTTACACATTCTAAGGTTTTATGGTAACAGTCCAATTTGGCTTTATGGGCAGCTAGCCAGTCCATACCAATCAATAGATCATACGATCCCAGGGGTAATATGTTAAGGGTTGCTTGGGTGGGGAATTCACCCAACATTAATTAGCAGGTTGGTATGACCTTTGCTACCCTTATTTTGGTGCCAGTGGATAACTGTACCAACCATGGTTTGGTAAGTTTTTGCGGCTATAGTTTACACTTATCAACAGCCTTAGGGGCTATATAACTCAAATTTGAACCAGGGTCAATCAAAATAGACACTAGATGATTGGAAATCATACCTTCTATTTCCACCACTGAAGCTTGGTGGTCAGCTTAGTTATTATCCAAGGCTGCATAAATTTGTAGCACACTCCTGGCCACATCATTGACGGTGGTAGCTTCCTGGATATTGTAAATTCTTCGACTATTTTGTTGTCGGTGTGGACAGTCTCTCAGTAGATGTTCTTCTTCGCAACCCCAACATTTCAAAGGTTCTCTCTTTGGGTTATCAATCTTTATTGGGGTAGATCCAGAAAGTTTATTTCTGCTCAAGGAGGGAAAGTTCTGCTGGTGTACACTTCAGGCTGGGAAGCTCATCCTTGAGTTCTTTTTATAGTCCTTAAATCTTGGGGATTTAAACCCATTTTTATGGAATCCCAAACTATTCTTCGGTTTCCAGCCTTCGTGAGGTTCTGTTTGATGTCCAAGCTATTCATGACAATATCTTGCATTTTAGATAGTATCTTCTAGGGTCTTTGGTTCGTCAAATTCAATCTTGTTCTGATAGTCCTTAGGTAGTCCACTGATGAATCGTTGCACCTTTGCCTTTTCTTCTTTTATGTAGGGTACATACCTCAACAACTCGAGGAATTTGCTGACATATTCCTTTATGGTGAGTTTCCCCAACTTAAGTTCATAGAATTCTTTAGTCTTTTCGTCGAAATATTTTTCTGACATATACTTCTTCCTGAAGTATTTCTCAAACCATTCCCAAGACAGGTCTTCTTCGTGAATCCCTTTTACATTCTTAAGGTCTTCCCACCAAATGGAAGCCTTTCCGTTCAAGTTGAAGGTGGCCACTCAGGCCTTCAAATTTTCTGAGAAGTCATGGAATCTGAAATACTTCTTTAGTCCAAGTAGCCATGCCTCTGCTTCCTCTCCTTTCTTTATTTCACCATCGAAGGAGGGTGGTTTTGCCTTCTGGAATTCTTTGAATCTATGACCCTTGGGAAGCTTTCTCTTATTCTGTTTTCTTCAGGAATAAGAACTAGTTCTGCTGCTAGAAGAACCCTCCAAACGACCAGCTTCCTTCCCAGAGGAATCCTCCGCTACTGGTCCTTTACCTCTGGGATGGACCTTTTTTGAGGTGCTCCTCTCAGTGTGGCCACTGATATGACCATGTTTCTATACCTTGGGTTCATGCTGCATTTGTCTTTGTAGGTCAGATAAGCTCTGTAGTAAGACTGCGTTAATTTCTGTTTGCTTTTATTGCTCTTTCATCATCCTCTCATTGTTAGCCTTGCATCTTTGTAATTCGACCATGAGACTCCTCATAGTCTCATCTAGATCTGGAGGGGTCCCTACTACCCTCCTTTCATCAGAATATTTGTCTCTATTGTGGGAGACTTCCCCCACCTCTTGGTGAGTCATCATTCTATGCGTCTGTAATTTCTTGCGACTGATCGTCTGCTTGGGTGAAAAAGACAAACACTGGTTATTAGTCAATATTTATATTTGTCTATAACCAATACATAATTCATAATTTTCACATGTACACACACACAATAGGAGTTTTCATTCTTAACTTCGTCTTTTGATTAGGAAGGTTAATACAGGGGGTTACTCCTTTTTAGGAGTGTTTCAAACGGAGCTTCTGCGCAACTCATTCATGAGCCCAAGCAAGCCAAGTGTTGTAAACATGCTCTGATACCAATTTGTAACACACCCAAATTTTTTTTTTTTTGACTTTTTCCTTCTTTTCACTGAGGAACATAATTCCCCAAATTCATATGGGGCCCGATGTAGTTCCTACCCTCTCCTATCCTTACTCATGTGATCATGGGTTATGACCCCCAACCTTACCGGAGAGGTACTTCCGGCTTTCACGATTCGGGAAATCGCGATGTATTTGTGCTCCCTTGCTCTCTTGTCTCTCGAAGTGCCGAAATCCGAAGGGGACCAATAGTTTGTCATAACTAAAAATGCCTCAGATTAAAACATGTCACTCCACCTTTTAGGGTTTACTCCATCGATATTTTGGGATGTGCGACAACAAGAGGTCTTGCACCTGGGTTTCTCGGGAGTCGAAACTCTGAAACACCAAACTCTAACATGCTTCACGATTTTGGGGTTTCCTCCATCGGGATGTGTGGCAACAGGAGGTCTCGCACCTGGGTTTCTTGGGAGCTGAAAATCCGAAACACCAAACTCTAACATGCTTCACTATTTCGGGGTTTCTTCCATCGATATTTCGCAAGTCGGGGGGTTTCGAGACTAGCGAACACGTGGGACCCGCACTTAGGTACCCTGGGTGCTGAAATACCGAAATATGATAACTTTTCCACACTCTATCTTTCGGGATATCACAAGTCAGGATTTCAAGACTTGCGAGTACAAGGGATCTCGCCCTTGGATATTTCGGATGCCGAAACATTGAAATATCGGGACTCAAATCCACATTAGACCATTTCGGGGTTTCGCTAATTGGGATTTCGGGACTGGCGAGTACAAGGGAATTTACCCTTAGGTGTCCCAGGTACCGAAATGCCAAAACATCACAACTCATCCATGCTATTTCATTTCGAGATTTCGCAAGTCGGGGTTTCAGGACTTGTGAGTACAAGGAAATACTCCCTTGGGTATTCCGGGTTCTGAAACACCGAAAAGTCCTAACTCATCCACACGCCGTCATTTTGGGTTTTCATGAATCAGGGTTTCGGGTCTTGCGAGTACAGGAGAACTCACACTTAGGTACCCCGGGTGCCAAAAATCCGAAATGCTTATCGTCTGCCACGTGTACTCTATAGTTGGATGGTCCAGGTACTCCCATGGGTCTTGGGATTGACGGTCCCGATTTCTTCGCTACTTACGGAGGTTGAAAAGGGGTTGAGGCATTAACGCCTGCGTTCCTTCATTCAATTTAACGGTCGTAACAGACCTTAGATCCTCCAAAAGGATCTCATTCGTGAATTTAGCAAGAGGAAGGGTATCTTGGGTATCGAACCACCGAGAGGTCCTTAATTCATCCACACATTGTCATTTCGGGATTTCACGGGTCAGGGTTTCGGGACTCGCGAGTACAAGAGGATTCACACCTGGATACCCCGGGTGACAAAATGCCGAAATGTCCTAAGTCTAAGAGGACCATTCTCTCTCTCGTGCAGGGTTTTTCAAACTTACGCCATAAAATATTTCGGCAGATTCTTGGGTAAACTTTAAAAAGGGTGTCCTTGTGGGAAGATCTATCCAAGGCATTACTTGAGATAAAATAAGGGAATAGATTTCCCGAGAATAGACTTGAGTACTGAATCCATTCAAAATATACATATATACAAATGTACATGTAAGTCATATATGGTCTTTCCAATATAAGCATGCAACCACCATTTCTGATCAAACACCATACAGACAGTGTTATACGGAAATCATTCATAATTTCACAAACCATGAGCATACATGTCAGAATATTTAAATTCAAGATACAAGATATAACACTTATCAGAAAACAATAGGTGATGCAACTGCTGAGAGGGGTGCTCGTTTCCACCCAACCGTAGGCTCAGCAACTCCGAATGGATTTACCACTAGCCACCCCCAAGCTAGACCACGATGCTTGAGACTCTCTGTCTCGGTTCTTCAACGATCGAGAATGAAGGTTACTCTCCTTCTTCTCTACTATCGCTCACTCTGTATTTTGTTCCAGAGTTCTTTTGATCTCTCCTTTTGCAATCTCTCCCTCGCGTCCCCTTTTCCACACCTTTTACCTGCCTTTTCTTTTCCAGCAAGGTTGCGTGTGGCACGAATTCCCCCACGATGGTCAGGTCTGAGGCCTCCATGGATGGGCGGTTCAGTCCCATCCCTCATTAACTCATGAGGAGCCTCTTCACCTACCATCCTGGCGAGTAATTCATTTCGGGGCCAGCGAGCCGCTCTTGGTTCTCTGGGCCAATGAAGACCAAATACGGTATTGGTTTCGGTGGAAGTTAACACCACCATTCCAGGTACCTTCCACCACCTTTCTTCAGCCATCATGGTCTCTTTTTCAGCACACCCCCCTCTTAGCAGTCCTGCAACGTATATATATATATATATATATAATGTTAATTTACATTCGTCGACCTTGTATACTAAGGTCCATTCAGAATCACACATTCACATCTTTGAGTTTTCCACAGTTCTTGATCAGCATAATTATTTTTACAGACTGGGGGAAATAGGGTGTTACACCCTAAGATACTAGTACCTCCTGGTGAGGAGCGAGGAGAGATGGGTAAGTCTACTTCATTGTTTTTGTTTTTGTAAAACATATGTAATTTTTATGTTGTTTTTGTTATATATCATTTTTTTTTTGTGCTAGAGTATTTGACGGATATGTGTTTGTTGCATGCAGATGTGGGACCAGTGCGACCTGCAGACTATGCTAGGAATAGGCATTGTCCTCAGCCAGGGGCCGCACCTACCTCCGCAGGGGGACCAACAACAGCAGGAGATCTTCCAGCTGGGGAGGCTGAGAGGGTGTTGAGATGAGTCGAGTGGAACTTTACTGCGCTCACTCGCACTGTCCCTATGGCAGAGATTGAGGACCTGCGACCATCGATGCAACCTCATGTAGTGGGGGCACCATGGACGTGGGTCCGATTGTTTCGACGTTTAGCCAATGCTGTAGATCAGTACAACATGGCCCACAGGCCTTGACTTTAGTTAGGATTTTCGTGTACCGAGAGCACTACTTGTATATATTTTGCAAGGGCATAAGCCCCGTGACTCGTTATTGGTCATATTTTTTAGGTGTTTGCGTCCATCTATGTACTCTGGTGACTATGATGTTATACATGGATTTTTATGTCTTTTTTTCTTATGGATCATTTATTTTTTTTGCAAAAAATGTATTTACATGTTTTATGTGTATGTCCTTTCATATGTGTGCAAGATGCCAATCTAAAATTTTATTAGCTAGGGTATCTGTAATTTGGTTTAAACTCCTAGGAACATGAAAATATGTAATATAATCAAAGCTTCGTTCTAAGAGATGTACCCTAAGGAATCATCGGTGTAACGTCGAATCATGAACACGGTAAACTCTATTTAACTGAGACACAACCAGCTGAGCGTCGAGGTAGACTTAGAGATGAGAGATACTAAATGACAAGGTGTCACAAAGAAACTCAATAACTGCATTGTATTCGGCGACATTGTTTGTGTTGTCACCTAAGAATATACCTCTGGAAGATAATAACTGGCCTCGAGGTGTAAAAATTACCCAAACCGTGGAGGCAAGCCTCCAAGTGTGCCAGCTAGCACCATCTGCGTACCCAATGAACACCTCGTGTTCACTTGACATCTGCCACAGTGACGAAAGATACATCAAAAAGACACTTCCATAACACTAAAAAACTAGAAAGTAATAGTACAAAGACTATACATATGTTACAAAAAGTTACCCATGGTGACCTGCCTATGAGTAATACTTCTTGAGGTAGAGTCCATTTCTAGGCTCTACCAAATCATTCCCTTTAAAATCAACCAGACGATAAGCGCCTTTTTTTAGAACCTCCTTTATGATGAAAGGTCCGAACCAAATGGGTTTGAATTTTCCTGCCCCCAGGGGGTCCTTATCTTGGTCGTAGACCATGACAAGGTTGCCTTCAGTGACAATATAAGGATGAACAGAACTATCATACTGAAACTTGAATTTATGTTTGTGAGACTCGTTGTCCAGGGCCACATCACGACACTACTCATTGAGATGCTCCAGGTATAATAACCACTCTTCAAGTGGAGAAGTGTCTGGCAATAATTGTACTGCCAACTTTAGGGATAGGATCTGACATTCAATAGGCAAGACTGCTTCCAGTCCGTAAATGAGTTGAAAAGGTGAGAAACTGGTTGTAGTCTTAACAGATGTTTGGTAATCCCATAATGCTGAGTATAACATCAAATGCCAATTTGACTTGGCTGAGTTGATCATTCGCTGTAGAATGGTCTTAAGAGTTTTGTTCACAGCGTCCACCTGGCCATTTGCTTGGGGGTAGTAGGGTGACAAATGTTCCTGCCATAACCCAATATTTGACATTAACTCAGTCATCATTTGGTTTTGAAAGTGACTGCCATGGTCAGTGACAATCTCCCTTGGGACGTCGAACCTTGCTATTATCTGGTTGAATAAAAAGAGAGCTGCAGTCTCTCCATCATCTTTAAACGTTGGCATATCTTCGACCCACTTTGTGAAGTAGTCTACGGATACGATGATGTAACAATACCCCCTTGCTGAAGGAGGGTTGCATGTAGTATAATCAATTCCCTACTTGGTGAAGGGACCAAATGTGATGACAGGAAACATGGGAGAGGGATGTGCCCTCATCTTTCGAGAGAAGATTTGACACGGGTGGCAATTCTTGACCGATTCGATACGATCTTTGATTAGTGTCATCCAGAAGTAACCTGCTCGTAGAATATTTTGGGCTGTTGCCAACCCAAACAAATGACCTCCACAGGCTCCGGTATGGAAATCGTTAAGCACGATAACTGCTTCTTCGTGAGTGAGACATCGACGTAGGATGCAATCTACACCTCTCCGATACAATGTATCATTGAGTATGAGATAATTCTTAGCCTGATGGCATATGCGTCGACGCTCATCATGAGAAGCAGAGGTGGGGCACTTCAAATTCTGGAGATAGACAAGTATATCTATGTACCAGGGATCCAAAGAGGTGATAAAAAACATATCTCCTCTAATAGGTGACTCTTCAGGCACAAGATCAACTGACTCAACTGGAAGTTCCGAAATAAGTTCTGTGAATACCAATGACTTTTTGGATTTCGCTGAAATGAAATCTAAGTCAAACTCCTGGAGGATGACTATCCATCTATTGATCTTTCCGCCTATTACCCGTCGTGTCAACATGTACTGAAATGGATTCATGACAGCAATGACGGTGGTCTTGCAAAACAAAACATAATGACAAAACCATTGAACAACATGGACTGTTGCCAACCCAAGCTTTTCGATATGAGAATAATTGAGTTCCGGTCCTACGAGGCCTTGACTTAGGTAATAGATGACATATTTTGAGAACAAGTCATCTTCCTGAACTAATACCATACCAATGGTTGACTTTGCTGCAGCCATATATAATAAGAAATCCTTGTTATAGTTAGGTGTTCGTAGCAGAGGGGTAGTTGTGAGGGCATGTTTCAATGTGGCAAAAGAGCATTGAGCGACATCGTCCCAATAAAAAGGAATGCCTTTCTTAAGTAAGAACATAAATCCCTTGGTGATCTCGGCATAGTTAGCGATGAAGCATCTTAAAAAATTTGCCTTGCCCTGTAGACTTTGAAGTTGAAGGATTGTGCGTGGGGGGGGGAAAATGAATTATTTCCTCAACCTTGAGAGGATCGACCATGATCCATGTTGTTGACACTATGAAACCTAACAAACATCTTGATGTTACGCAAAAGCTGCACTTGTTTGGATTCAAGCGAATCCAGAAGTAGCGACAACACTCAAAGATAAGTTGGAGGTGTGTGGGATGATCCATTCTATTGCGATATCAAGATGCTAAATCATTTAAATAGGCCTCGAATATATTCTTGAGGTCATGGAAAGAAAAATACATGGACCGCTGAAAGGTGGCTCCAACATTTTTGAGACCAAAAGGCATCTTACAATACGCGAATGTACCCTAGGGACAGATGAATGTCGTTTTGTGCTGGTCTTCAGGTTTGATTTGTATTTGGTTATATTCCTAAAAATCATCCATGAAAGAGAAGGCCTCGCAACCCGCACATTCATCAATTATCTGGTCGATGAATGGTGTGGGAAAATTATCTTTGGGACAGGCCTTGTTCAAATCATAGAAGTCTGTACATACACGAATCATGCCTTGTTTTTTATTGATCGACACGGGGTTTGACACCCATTGGGTCAAATGGATAGGATAAATAAAACCGACTTTTAGCAGTTTCTCAACTTCAACCTTAATGGATGTTGATTTCCTGGGGTTAACTCAACAAAGCTTCTGCCGGACAGGCTTGGCATCTGGATAAGTTGTGATTTCATGTTCAACTATTTTTGGATCGATGCCTGGAATTTCCTTGTAAGACCAGGCAAAAACGTCACGAAATTGTTTAAATAGATCTGTGAAGATTTGAATCTCTCCTAGGGAGAAGTCAGCTCCGACAAAAACATTCTCCATGACGCCAGGGGTTCTGGAGATATTGATCGGTATGGTTTCATCGATGGTTTCCATATTACCCTCAGCATAGACATCATGTATAACTAAGGGATTAATAGGACGAGTCCTATCTCCAGTCATAGTCAAGGTGAATTCTCCGGCCTCGTTTCTACTTAACTCTGGGAGAAAGTATGATCTATGATGAAGATCATCCCAGGGTTTTTCTGGACTAGTGATTGCTTCAATTACTACTTCATCAGAGGGCAAGACTAAGTCTAACGAATCGGTGTTAGCGAGAGAACCTTGAGCCCAAATAGGATCTAGGAGTGGATCAAACTCTTGTGCAGAAGTTGGATCTGGGTTGGCTGAAGCTTGCTAGACTAAAGAATACGCTACTTCAGCTATGGACAAGGGCATGGACATGCCTAGATGCCCTGTCCCCTCCATCGTGGCTGATGGGGAAGGAAGTATCCACGGATCGGTGAAGTAAGTCGTGTGAAACGACGAAACTTGGAAAATCTCAACCTTATGGTGGTTGGATATGAACTTGATATCACCTTGAGGGGGTGGGTAATCGAAGGTACCCATCAAAGATGAGCACAAACCAACCCCTACGTTGACTACACCTGGTTGAGGATTATCAATCATCGAGACTACGAACACCCCTAATGAAGGGTCAGATCTGGATAAAGACAATTGATCAATGGTCACAATCCAATCCTCATGTGGAAACAACAAGACTCGAAAAATTGTAGCAACCACTGCTTGCATGGAATACGTCCAACTCCTTCCTAACAAAATATTGTAGTCGAGAGATGCATCGAATACCTCTACCTCAATGCACACGATCTTCCCTCCCAATTGCACGGGAAAAGAGGGAATGATACCATGTGGTCGGAACAAATGACCGTCGAAAGCAGTGAGAAGAGTGGGTGACGGAGACAAAACGGGTTGTCCAATGGCCTTCCAACATGCCAATGACATAACGCATGTCGAGGTTCCCTCATCAACCACTGTGCGAAAAATATTTTGAGTAAAAGTTTTTGTGGGGTGAGCCACTACTATCTGAAACGCTACATGGTAAGGCATACGAGGTTTTAAGTCGGTTGTATCTAGCATGATGGTACCCAGATTACAAGTCTCAGGAGATCCTAGAGCGGTTAACAAAGCTTTCCTCTAGGAAGGGCAGCTTTGGAGGACCTCCAAAGCGGACATCGCACAAGGGATTTGAGACAAATATTCCACCACAGAATAGTTCTGGGCGGCCCTTGCATTTGGGTTGTGAGAATCTTTTTTGAACGTGCCTTTTGGGATGCATGTCATTATTTTGCCCAAATTCTTCTCAATCTGTAGAGGAAAAGATGGGAGTTCAGCTTCTTTTCCCTTCTTAGAAGTGCTTGGTTTACTGTAGTCATGCGCTCTAGTGGATATGAAAGCATCACCCTTCATCATATATACATTCATGGATGCAGGATTGTTCGAAGATGGAGAGGTTCCTTGACTACCCCCTTCCGCACTTGTAGAGGCTTGGGTTAGGTTTTGTCCATATTGAAATGGATTTGTTAACACAACAGGCTGTTGTTGTGTCACAAACTTTTGGGCCTCTGCAAGCCGGGGACACAGGTGGTTCGGGTGGTCTTCCGTGCACAGGTTGCATGGATACCTCGCCTTCCGTTTCTCAGTGTTTCCCCTGCCAACATTATCAGTTGGTTTCTTATCCCCCTTACCCTTCTTTCATTGTTTTTTCTTTCCTTCAGGCTGCTGGGTGGCCTTTGGATTTGTCGATTGCACTGTGTGTACATCCAATGTTTGAGTAGGGGGAGCAGCCAAAACAATAGTTTGGCTGGCCACTGTGTGTTATATAGATAATTGCTGCAACTGCTTCGTCAGTTTCTCAACGGGCTTTGTTTGTGCTTAACCAAAAATACCATCGGCATGTGGTCCAGTTCTCTGTCTAGTTTTATCAAGTATTGAGCGTGGTGCATCTGGCAAGATCTCGTATAATAAACCAGACTAAGAATAGATGAGCTCAAGTTGTTGAGCTCTCATGATGGCATCTTCTTCGGAGAATAATCCTGAAGTCGTGACATATTTGGATAAATGCGGGACCAAAGACTAAAGGAACCACTCGAGAAGGAATGCTGGTGGGACTGGTACCTTAATTAAACTCTTTCGGTGTCTCCATTCTCAGATGTGATCAGAGATATGGTCTTCTTTTGTCTGTGTGAAATTGGCCAACAATTCTGTGCCAGCATCGTATCTCATAGGTAATTGGAAATGGTTTAGGAAGGCCATTGCCAATTCGCTGAAGGAAGAGTATCTTGAGCGGTCGAGCTCAATGTACCATTTCATGGCACTCCCAATGAGAGTACATTGAAACAATCACAACTATACGGATTCATATTTGAATGAGTTATATGAGCACCAAAGGTGGAAGGTAGTCACATGATCGCCTGGATCTTCGTTAGTCTTGGCTTTGAACTTTGGTATGTCTGAAGGAAAATTCGTCGGCATAGGAGGCCAACACGGATCGTGATAGATAGGGTCATTCAACAACCTTATCAAGTCTGGCAAATGCAAGGTTGACATGAAAGGTAGTTTAGGTTTTTGGTGATAAACTGGGAAAAAGGGGCCTGGAGTTTGACTAGCACCAGGTTTCCAGGAAAAGTTCGGATACGGGCTTGGGTTCAGGTAAAAACCATGGCCATGGCCAGCGTATGGGTTCTGCATGTGAGGAGACATCATCGGTTGATTCCCAAAATAGGACATATATGGATGGCCGTGCATTACATTTGGAGGACTTTGGGAAGGGTTTCCCCATGCCGATCTCATGGGGATAGGCATAGTACCTTGTTCGGGGTTCCATTGACTATGGAAATAATTTCCCCAGATTGACATTCCTGACGAAGGAACAGATCCCTGCCAAGAATTCCAAGGCCCTGATGTGGAAGAAGTTCCTGGGTTTGCCCCCTGTGCAGGAATAGTACCCTGCATAAGAATAGGTTGTCCGAAACCAGGGTTGATGCTAATTCCCAATGACGATGATATGATGCATCGTCATCAGTGAAAAATGGAGATAGGGATGTGAGTATCGTTTGGAGAGGGCACGATGATGAAATGGTTAAGGAGTAATTCCTTATGAAAAATAAATGTGTAGCCCCCACTAATACTAAAATTTTAGGTGGGGGGTGTTTTGTGTCGTAACAACAAATGGCGACTTACTGGGAAGAACTAGTGATCTCCAAGCTCAAAATAAAATGACCTAAACCAGATTAATGGGGTTGTTACCTTTATATAGCTCACACAATTTAGATATTGAGGACCCCACACCAATCAACCTGAGGAGAATTCAGAGGGAAATCCCGTTATCAGTGATCTTCTGCATAATTCTAGTGAGTGTTAATGTGAATTTATTTGGTGCATCCACAGTGAAACATTAGAGTTATCCAATAGATAAATGCTTACATACTAATATGAACTGAAGTGTTTTCCTCATCTCTCTTTCCCCACATTTCTTTGTTTCCAACGAGCATCCATAGCCTCGATGAACATGCCTTGGTATTATACAAGCATGGCCCTGCTACCAACGAGCATCCATAGGCCTGACAGGTTTACTCATACTTCCCAGACTTTTAGTAGTGCTTTCAACTTCCTTATTTTTATGATTTTCTACCTTATTTTAGATATATAATTTATGTATTTCTTTTGCAACACATGTGAATGCGATTAGGAAGTGGGGTGATACGAGAGTTACTTTAATATTTTGGTCTCAGTCAAAATTTTATTCTTATGGGTCTCTAGACATGAGTCACTGATACAGTAGATTCAGGGAAATCATGGGTATTACCATTGGATGTATGAAAAATACATTGAATTTAGGAAAATTCAAAAAACTTTGAGTGGAACACTGGTGTGTCATGGGAGTGGTCACGGATAATAAAGATAATTGATAGGAGCCACCAAAAGGAATTGAGTTGGTAGGACATAAGATTTCTCTTGGTCTGAGTGAACCAGTTCCGTTTTTCTGCACCATCATCTCTTATCAAGATAAACGTTTATCTAAAGGTTGCTCAATTACTATTGAGTAGAAAGGAAATCAAAGATAAAGGAAATTACATGAGTCAAACAATCAAGGGTTGTGGTTATGGGGAAAAACTTGTTTGGGGAGGTGAACAATGAGTTATTGTAAACTGACAAGTGTAAAAAGAAGATGAAAATTGAAACAAAGTCTCAGGAAAATCAAACCGGGGAGAAAAACAAAAGATAATTGGGGTGAAAATCACAGAGACTAGGAAAAGGAAATATAGAAAATCCTACTATGTATAAGACTAAATCACCATGGGTGATTAGGAGAAGTATTTTTTGAGGATTTGTCCATTGACAAGAAGCTCCTCCTCATCTCCCTGCAAAGTCCTAAGTCTGAAATTCCCATGACCTATTTTCTAGTGGATCAGATAGGGTCTCAGCCACAACTTCTAGAATTTGGTGTGTTTTCCCTTCAGTTCATTATATTTATCCCATTTGAGGATGAAATCTCCCTACTAAAAATATTTATTACCCACAGTTGACTTGTCAAACCATTTTTAATTATTTCTTAATGGTGTGTTAGGTTCATTTTAGCTTTGTCCCTTTCTTCTTCTAGTTTTAACAACATGTTTAACCTCTCTTGCATTACTGGGAAAGCCTCATCTCATGCATATTGGGCCAATTGCAAGGCTGATAGGAAGGTGTGGGTATGTATAGTGGATTCCTTTCCATGGACCAGTAAGAAAGGAGACTTAACTATAGACGACTTGGGAGTTATTCTGTCAACCCAAAGGGCATTCTGAAGGGTGATGTGCCAGTTCCTTTGATGGTCGTTGGCAGTTTTCTTGAGAATCTTAATGAGGTTTTTATTAGTTGATTATGCTAAGCCATTCCCTTGTGGGTAATAATTCGTTGAATACTTAACTTTAATATTTATTTCAAGAGAAAATCCAATCAACTTTAGAGAGGAAAACTATTTCTCATTATCAAACACTAATGATTCAAGAGGTCCAAACCTGGTGAAGATATGAGACTCAAGGAACAAAGTCACATGGTTTGCATTGATAGTCTTCAAGGGGATCACTTTGCTCCATCTGGTAAAATAATTAGTGGTTGTCAAGATGTATTTATGTAGTTGGTAAGAATTGGGATTGATTTCCCCAATCATGTCCAACCCCCATTGTTGAAATGGATGTTTGACAATCATAGTCTGTAGTGGAAATGGAAATTTATTTTCCCTTCCCGTCGAATTTTGACATTGTTGGCATTTCCTCGCATACATGTGAGAATATTTGAACAAGGAGGGCCAATAATATCCAACTCTGAGTATTGTGCATGTAGTAGTGTCTCCACCATAGTGTCCCTCAACTAGTCCATCATGGAGTTCAAATAAGACTTTTTCAACATCTCTCTTCTCAAGACATCTCAGAAAAACACCCACATAGTTTTTTCTGCATAGTATTCCTTGGATAAGCTGGTATTGAGCAAACTTGAGTCTGAGAGCCATTTTATTTTTGGGATCCAGATAATGTGGGGCTGACCCATGAGTTAAGTAGTATTCCATATTGTAAAATCATTGGTCTGAGATGACAAGGATGTAACCTGCTTCTCTTTCAAACATCTCTTGATCTTGATATAATGCATCTTCATGTAGCTCATTGCATGGTGATTCAGTAGCTATTTTTCATAATCCTTTTCCTTTGAATATTTCCACAAGCTTGATCTCCAGGTCATACTCCTGTAGGGATGTAATCCATTTTTCCCTCTTTTCTGCCAAATGTTTATGTATCAGGAGATTCCTGACAACAGGGTATGGAACAATGACCTTGGTTTTAGATTTGAGCAAGAATGACCTGAAGTGTTTCATAAATTTGAATACAACATGGGCTTGTTTATCTACTTTAGGATAGTTTAGCTTTGCTCCTTGAATCCCATAACTCATAAAGGCCACAAGGAACTCATCTCCTTCCAGATTCTTTTGTGTCAAAACAAATGTGAATGCGATGTTGGAAGAGAAGGTGTAGAGAATGAACTCTTGATTGAAGTCTAGACTAAAAAATGTAGGGGCTTGTGCTATGTATTCTTTGATATTATCAAAATATTCTTTTTCTTTAGGTCCACATATAAATTCAACATTATTTTTTATCATGTATTGCATGGGTTTTACCATTTCAACAAAACTAGGGACAAACTGTCTCACAAAATTTATTCTTTCGAGGAATGATTGCATGGTCTTATTGTTGTGAGGGGGAGGAATCTTGGCAATTGATTCAGTTCTCTCAGGTTCAATTTTCATACCATTCTTGGAGACGATGAAACCTAACAGTTTTACTTCATCAACAACAAAACAAGATTTGTTAGGGTTGAGAGATATGCCATATCTTCTGTATCTGTTGAATACCTTATTCAAATGAGATATGTGGTATTTTATATCCTTTGAAAAGATGGTAACGTCATCAAGGTATACTACAACAAATTCCCCCAACAAACCTCTGAAGGCAATGTCCATTGCTCGTTGAAATGCTACTCCAACATTGATTAGTCTAAATGGCATCTTCCTATAAGCATATGTTTTCCACTTGGTCTTGAACGTTGTTTTTAATTGGTATTCATGAGCCACTAAGACTTAGCTGTACTTAGAGAATACATTTAGTAGGGAGAGGTCTTAGAGCTGGACACATACTATAGAATTTGGTCCATGGGAGGTACCGAGTAGTTATCATTCTCCGAGGCTCTGTTTAAATTTCTGAAATTGACGTAGATTCTAATATCTCCATTCTTCTTCCTTCTTGGAACTAAGTTGGAGATCCATTGCGTATGTATGAATAGGAATATGATTTTGGAAGCTAACAACCTATTCAATTCCGCTTTGACCTGGGGTTCAAGGCTGGGGTGCATCTTTCTCAACTTTTGTTGGAATGGATTAGTTCGAGGATTCATGGGAATGATGTGTTGTATGATATTTTTATCATATGTATTGAGGTTCTCATAAGTCCAGGTGAAGATGTCTTTATATTCCTTGAACAATTCTATGTAGGACTAACTTTCTTCAGGGGAGCAATTTTTTCCTAGATTAACGTTTTGAGGCATTGTATTCATCCCCAAGTTCACTACTTCAAACTGCATGTATGAACTATTGGTCTTGCAGTTGGTAACCTTTTTGAACTTATCTTGGAGATCATAGAGTTTCTCTAGTATGACCACATTTTGGGAATGTTTTTTTCCAAACTTGAGGTGCCATTTTCTTCAACTGGGTATATAATATCTGAATTCACTAGCAGTTTGTGATGACCTTCATCTATGATAGAGTATTTGAAGGTATCTTTGAAGTGTGATAACTTTATGAGTTGTTGGTCATCATAAAAGACTCTCCAATTAATGATATTGTTGAGAATTGAAGGCCTGTACAAAATTTAAATAGAGAATGAGTGAGGCATCAATCCATCCGAGGGTATTACTCTGAACACTACATTAGCTAGCAAGTCAACATCATAGTTCAGTGAAAGAGGAACATAACTAATATTGAATGAAGACAAATGTTTGATTAGTTACCAAACCTCTAACTATTTTTTTTTAAAGTGACTCGAAAGACAATGGATGGCGTTTCTTACCTGTCTTTTGATGATTTTAGAATCACCAAATACCTTGATTTTTCTTCTTTCAAATCTACTTCCTTCCTTAGTCATTGCAATAATGCCTTGTATTTGACAGTGTTGTTGGTGCAAGGAAACTCTAGTTTGCATGCAATTAAAATATTTATTCCTTTTGGGTATTTCAGTATGCAACCAATACCTGCACCTTCTAAAGACTTGGATCCATCGAAAAATAGTTTCCACATATCTGGATCCCCTTTCTTTATTTCAACTGTTGGTTTTAAGTTTTCATATATTGTTTTTTGTTTTGGTAGGCTTATCAAAGTTAGTATGGTTTTCTAATATATCCTTAGAAACTATGTTACATTGTACATCAAAGGGACTGTTATTCTTATTCTCTATGTTACAGTTAGGTTCAACAATCTAGGTGCAGTGAAGGATTCCAAACTATGTATTAGATTCTGCAAGGGGTGATACTTTATCAGTGTAGTTCCCAAAGAAAGTCTCATATGAGTAATTCCCTAGGATTGAGTTATTAAACATTATTGGTTCATTGGGGTTGTTCAATTCCATGACCAAATGTTTCATGTATCTTTCCCTATCAATCCTGATTTAGTTCATCTTACCATTGTAGGGGATCTAGAGATGTGACCAATCTGTGGAAGAGTAACCATTCAACATGGTCGACTAGTCACGAATTAAAAGAATACCATAGTTATCAGGTATGTCTACCACAATGATGTCAATGGTCTGATGAAATTTTTGGTTGCAAGACATCCTGATCGAAACATTCTTTAGTTCCTCAATGAATTTTACTTTGGTCCTATCTAACTGGATAATATGAATGTCAGATGGTTCATGTTTGACATTAATATTTTCGAAGCCTTAAGGGTCATGACATTAGATGAAGCCCCTGAGTCTACCATATAGTTATGGATATTCCTGTTAAAAATTTCAAAGGTGATAAGGAAAGGCGGGGTGGTAGATCTGGATCTTTGTCCTATCAGGGAAGCATTGGTGGCTACCTGGATTTTATACGGGGTGTCATTGGTCATCAAATTGGTCTTGGTTGTTCCTCTCTTAGCTCCAAAATTTGTTTCCCTTGAGTTGGTGGAAGTTTTCCCCAAAGTCCTGAAATTTTTTTCTTGGATTTGTGGGATTTTCATGAGTTCAAACAAGGAAATGTTTTCCTTAGTCTTTTTCAGGTATTCTAGGAAGTCATATTCCAACCTAACCGGGGGTGTGGATGTGATATTGGGCTTGGATGTTTGATCATTTGTTTTATGGTTCAAAAGTAAGAATATTGGAGGATTAGGGAAGTCTTGGATGGATATGATGATGGATTGGTAGTGGAAGTGGTAGAAGTTATGGGATTAACAATATTGGTGGTGTCATTAGAAGCCTTCTTGCTATCACTCCTTGTAGTAACAATGTTTTGTGACACATTCACTTATTCTATTTCTTCTTCATCTCCACCAAAGGAAATGTACCAAAATCAATTCAGTTGATTTTCTTCAGGTTCTTGGGGTTCTTGAGATTGTTCCTACTATTCTTGAACCTCTTCTCCTTCATCGTTAACCTCAGTCAAATTTCCAGTTTCCTAAGTTTGCAGAGGTTGGACAATGTCTTCAATATTAATACTATTCAACTGAGGAGTATTGGTTTTATTCATAGGAGGGGAGTTTTTATCTTTATTAGGAGGGAACCCAAATAATTTCTTTTGGATGGAAGTTCCTTCTTTGCTACTTTTTTTTAGATTGATTAGATCGTTGGATATTGTTTTGATAATTCTATGAAGTGCTTCCATATCCATTAGATCAACCCATTTCTTTTCCTCCAAAGTTTAGATGAGTTTGCTTCAGTTTTTCCCTTTTCCTTGGAATATTCAGACCCAAAGATCCCATTTAAACTTAGCAAGTCTTTTTCAAACTTAAGGGCTTCTTGGAAGGATTCCTCCAAGGTGTGTTTCTTGACATTTTTCACATGCATGGCCATGGATATGGGTAAAACAGATGTATATAATTCAATGGTAACATCTTCCGCAGGTTTAGAGGCACAAGGGATTCATTTGAGTTGCATAAGAAAACATTGGTTGTAATCATTTACCAATTCCTTTGGGTCCATTTTGACTTTCGAAAGTTCTAAAACACGAGTGGCAGGTGTTTTATTTTCTCCGAACTTCCTAAGAAACATGTTTTCAGGGGTCACCCAATTTGTAATGGAGGATTATTCAAGGGAGAAGTACCATGTGGATGCTTTCTCTTCAAAAGAGAGGTGAAAAAGATGACATACGACATCTTCATGTCGAATGCCCTGATTCCTAATAGTGATTAGGAACTTCTTAATGTGATTTTCAGCTGATTCCTTTCGGTCTGGGTCAAATTTAGGTAAATGTTTCTCAGGATGCTTGGGCATATAATGCTAAATTCCGGGTACAGTGACTAAATCAAGGGTTAACCAGGGCTGGTAGGGAGGTTGATTTTTGTTTGGGTTGGCTCCAACCATGTTTTGGGGTTGAAACACAATGATTTGATACATGTTATTATCATATTGAATTCCTGGTTCGTCACCTTCTTCGGAAATTTCTTCAGACTCATTTCTTGGAGTGTGAGGTGGTGATTCAGGGGGGGACGATGGTCTTACTCCGGCTCCACCAACTAACTAGTATGATTCCAACCCAAAGTCTGAAGCCTCAAGGATGTCAGAGAAATCTCGTGGGACGTGATATTCTAGGGTTCCAAATGAAGGGTTCTCTTAATAAGGGTTTGGATTAGAGAAAGAGGGATATGTATTTCAAATATTTTCTTGATTCTCATGTAGAGAATAGTCTAGGGAAATTTGTCTGGTTTTCCTGCTCAATTACCTAGTGAGAGAACGATTGGTATGTTTAGTGAAGTGTCTTACTATGTATTCAATTTATGAAATGGTCAATATAGAGGGTTTTGGAGAATCTAAGGACGACCCAATATGGGAGGAGGCATAATAAGTGCTGACCTAAGCTGGTGTGTTCAAAGAATAACCCAATATAAGGGGAGTTTTCTCATAGTGAATTCAAAGAGATTCACTAGACGAGGGACTATTCAATTGCAAAACAAAATGAGAAGGGTTAGAGATATTCTTTGTATCCATTCAGTTCTATGGCCCTCCTTCTAGCGCCATTTATGTTGATGAGTTGAAATGGCCAGTTCAATCAGATGAGGGAAAACACTCGATGGTGTAAATGTGTTCAACCTGCACAGAATAGATCTAACTAGAAAATACTGCACACATTTGCAAAGAGAAATTGAGAAAGAAGAAGCAAGATAGAAAGAATGGAAGGATTCTCATTAATCGTATTCCACACTCAAAGAGTGAATAATTTACAATATATATAGGATAAATGAGTAACTAATGAGCTATAGTGGTGGTCTAGATTGATTTGGACACACACCAACAATTACAATAGTAATCTGCCACCTAGTCTAGTCTCTCAGGCAGTTAGGGGAGTGAACTACCACCTAGCTGAGTTAACTAGTCAACTAGTCTTCAGTGAACTGACTGAACAAAGAGTAGTGAGTTGGTGATGATCCCAATGTTTCATGGTGACAAAACCAATGCAACATCTAAAATCAACTCAACTAGTCAAACTGAAGTGTCAACTGAAAGAGAATATTCTCCAGGTGGAATATTCTCCCCTAAAATATAGGAGACTAGATAATGACTAATTATGACTAATAAACAAGGAATAACATGAGGAAAAATAAATCCTAGGTGTGTGTGAAGTAACTCCAACACCCCCCCTGAACATCACTATGGTGAAAATAAAGAATGGGTCCTGGCTATGAGGCCATGTTAGGTACCCAAATACAAAAGATACACTGAAATAAACGAGGAAAGAGGGAAAACCTCATAGGAACAAATCCCCCCCTCAAATTATAATGCATAAAATAAAAAACGATAAGGAACAAAAGGCAGTTGCTAAGTAATCATGTCCTTTACTCCAAGAAGACCTCACAACTATGCAAATTTGTGCTCTTTGAAGATTTTGTTGAAGATGTAGATGTCTGCACGGATCTAATGAAGTATATGCATCATTGATATTTCCACACATATCCACTTTATCTTCTTGTAATGAATAATATCCAAATAAATTTTGGATGAAATTTTGAAAACCGTACGACCGTTTTCGGAAAAACGCTGAAATTTTGCTGATTTTGAAATGATCATAAATTCAATTCCCGGACTCCGTTTCGGACAATTTTGTTTTGAAATTGGATATTTTCCCGAGAGGAATTCAAATATCCAATTTGTTTCTGCAAATTTTTCTCAGAAAATATCAGAATGGCGTCTAATGTGCGTGGCTCTCTTTTTGTCTCCTGACATGCATGCATGGTGCATGCAAAAGTGTCTGCATGTGACTCCTGAGATGCATGTCATATATCTTCCATATGAATTTTAGAAAATAAATCTGAAATGGAGTAGACATCATCTTCAATTATTGGAATACTAATTTCTGCAAAAACTTTTGTAGAAGACTCTTCATAATAAGAGACTTGATCTTCTGATGTCTTCTCTTCTGGCTCTATCTGTTCGACCTCCTGCATGAAATATTCACAATATTCTTCATTCCCAAACAAAACCTCCAATCTGGTCCATAATTCATTTGGAGTTAATCCTTATGATTCTTCATATACTTGATGGAAAAGTTTGGGAGAAACAGACATGCCGATACTTCCTATGGCCATATCTTGTCTATTGAGAATGTCATTTTTCTCATCGAAAGAATTAGGATCTATTTCCATTTCCATGGTTATTTGGTACAAGCCTCTGCATCTAATATGAAGTAGAATTTTTGGCTTCCATTCCAAATAGTTATGAGGCATGAGAAGTATTTCCGGCGAATAATCCATCTTTTTGTTGTCTTCAATCTTCAGTACCTGCAAAAAATGATTTGGTGTAGATTTTTATTAGCAGTCCGTCGGCTCTGATACCATATAAATGTGTTGAACCTGCACATAATATATCTAGCTATAAAATACTACACACATTTGCAGAGAGAAATTGAGAAAGAAGAAGCAAGATAGAAAGAATGGAAGGATTCTCATTAACCGTATTCCACACTCAAAGAGTGAATAATTTACAATATACATAGGATAAATAAGTAACTAATGAGCCATAGTGGTGGTCTAGATTGATCTGGACACACACCAACAGTTACAAGAGTAAAATGCCACCTAGTCTAGTCTCTCAGGTAGTTACGAGAGTGAACTGCCACCTAGCTGAGTTAACTAGTCAACTAGTCTTCAGTTAACTGACTGAACAAAGAGTAGTGAGTTGGTGGTGATCCCAATGTTGCATGGTGACAAAACCAATGCAACATATAAACTCAACTCAACTAGTCAAACTGAAGTGTCAACTGAAAGAGAATATTCTCCCCTAAAATATAGGAGACTGGATAATGACTAATTATGACTAATAAACAATGAATAACCTTAGGAAAAATAAATCCTAGGTGTGTGTGAAGTAACTCCAACAGATGGTAGGTCCCAATTAGACCCACTCTCATTTTAGATAATGCTTCCAACTAGATTTTGTCTTGGTTACCATTCTAACTAATAAACTGACTAATATGAATATGAGAATTGGAGGTTCTCAGAGGAATTAAAAATAATAATCTTAACTGACTATTTCTAACACTAAGGTGAATAACTTAATGATATAAGATTCATGGTATAATATATTCTAATCTAACCTATCCTGATCAAGAGCAGTCTAAGAAATGAGTACAGTAGAAGATGGTATTACTTGTACAAAAAAAAATCATATAACAAGGAATATTAAGAGTTAACGAAGTGAACAATTACAATCAATAAGATCAATAAGTAAACTGAATCACCAGGTTGTTGTACTCATAAAAGAAAGATAATAGCAACTATAAATGAAAGAATATTAACCTAGAAGAAATTTATAGATCAACATTTAGAAACCGCATAAACATATATGCATAAAATTAAATAATCATATTCATAAACATAAATGCCATCATCTATGTAAATGTCTCCTATTCTTTCATTTATTCAACAATAATAGTACCATTTGTCTTACAAAAAGAACAAAAAGAACATTTTCTTTTACATTCATCCCATTTATAGAATCCCCGTGGGATTACTTCACATTCCTTATCTTCTGAACGGTCGGGATCCTAAAGAGGAACTTTAGTTTCCTTTCTCGATTGAGACATTGACATGATTACAGTGAAATGATTGTTCTACAAAATTTTGGTTACAATGTGGTTCTCAAGTGTTCCTTGACGGTTGCAATTTTATGTCTATGAATGTCTTCCATCTTTTGAAGTCTTTGAGTATGGAATCCACTTGATGTAGTTGATTTATTTCTAGGTCTTCTTCGATTTTTCACATGGGGATGATGACCTTTTTCCTTAAGATTTGTTCAACACATTGCACAAAATATTCTGTTAGGGTAATTATTCTGGATGGATGGATTAATATTGTTTTTATAACCTTCGTATTGATTTCATCGATTTATTTGATGTATTTTTGGTTGAGGATTCCTTTTTTATCCATTTCTTCCACCATTGTTTGAGTTGATGAATTTTTGTCAATATCTCTTAGGGGGTCCATTTCGAATAGTGAGAGAAGGTTTTCGGTTGATCTCCATACTTATGTGCTTGATGTAGTGATATTATCCTGATTCTTTAAGACATGTGTAATTCTTTCCATTCCTGCATCCATGAGTCGACGATCTCGTATCCTTCGCTCATCTAAGTACATTTGTAGGGTCTTTGGGATTGAGGATGTTTGCAGTGAGTCCTTCCACTTTATGATTTTGTTGTGAGCTTCCTGGGATTCCTAGTATTTCTCATGCATCATATTCACTTGCGTATTGAAATTTTCATGTTCACACCTGACCATCAAAGTTTTGTCAAGTGCATTGAACAACTGCTTCTGTATGTTCCAAAGTTCTTCATTTTTCTCAATGGCCTTTATTTTTATGGTTTCAAGAGCAACAATTTGGTTTCGGCTCTCTTCTAAAGTTTTACTCAAGAGTTCATTTTCTAGTTGTATCCTCCTGATTTTATTTTCACCTCTTTCATTTAAAGTTCTCAAGTTGGCCAATTCTCCTTTGATCTTGGTTACCTCCTAGTCCTGTGAGGTCTTAAGCTTTTTCATATCACTTGCATGGGAATTTTGGGTGAGTGAGGTTGATTCATTAAATCTAGCCTGTAGATTTTCCTCTTTTGCCTGGAGCTGCCTATCCATCTTCTCTTCATGGATTTTCTTGGTATGATGGATTTCCTTCCTGTACTCACTAGTCATCGCTTATTTGATAGTATTCAAGGTCATTTCCATCTCTGTAACCTTGGATTTTACATCATCAATTTCCACTATGACTTCATGGACTGATACTATGTTTACACCTACAAAGGAATTGAGTGTCGAGGCTTATTGTAGGGAATTATCCTTCACATTGGGTCCAACTTTCCATTTGATGTTTCTTTTGGGGGCTCCTTGGCTCTCGTCGGATTTTCCCCTTTTCCTTTTAGGGGTTATTTTCTTGATGGCTCGTGTTTTTTGGTTGTAATAGTAATCTCTAATGACGAATACTGCTCCTTTGAAGCCAAGTCCTTCAGAGGTGAGTGATAAGCTTCCTGGAATAGAAGCTAAGGGACTGCACTCCTCTATCGGGGTGTTGATTAGGTTGGCCTCATGATTTATAGTGATAATGGCATTAGCACTTGCTAGATTGTTGTCTCAGACCTCGAGACATGTGACCTTATCTTTTTCATTCTTTTCATGGGCCTTTCTTGGTGTGACTGACTTTGATTTCCTTGTGTTTGTTNCTTTGCTTCAAATATTCTCTAGTGTAGCTTGTTTCTCTTCAGATTATTTCTTCTTCATCTGCTAGTATTTTTCTTGAGCTTCTTCGACTTTTCTTGCTAGTTCGACTTCTTTATCTCTCCTTTGTTGTTCTTATTTACTTAGCCTTTCTTTGTCTTCATATAGGAGGGATTTGAAATATTCCAGTCTCAGTGTTTTATCTTGCTCTTCATCTTTCCTAATTTGTTGTTGAGCAGCGTCGGTGGTGAGTCTTTTTACCGCTTCTTCGAAACTTAGAGCACCTCAAAAAACATATTCTAAGAAACGAGCCTCATGAGAAACACCATAAATGATACCTTTATTGAAAGAAAATAATGCTCACTTGCCTCTTTGAGGGGGAAACCTCCAACAGAGCAGAGCTCTATTACAATAATTCTCAAGAAAATTCTTCCTCATGCATTCTAATCTTATTTATTCTAATTTTTTTCTTCTAAAGAACATTCTAGAGGAAGATATTTCTAGAAGCGAAAGATTCTATTAGGTCTTCTTACATTGACTTGTTCATATTTATTAAATAGGCATTATAAACTAATGTCAGCCTTTATTACATGGAAAATATATTATTCTACCTATGTGAGGGGTTAGGGAGGTTAGGTTCCTAACATGCCATCCCCCTTGAAGAACAACCTTTTCCTCAATGGTTGAGATGAGGAAATTGTTGCAATATGGTGGTTGAAGAACATATTCTAGAGTTTTATCTTTCCACTGGACTAACACTTCCTTGATGGTGCACTAACGAAGACGACACTCTCATTGGTCCAAGATTGCTTGTGGCTGCAACCAAATGGAACCTTCTTAATCCAACTCAAGGATACTGGTTTGTGTGGCACTTAGTTCCAATCACTTTCTTTAAGTAGGAGACATGAAAAACAAGATGATCTTAGAATGAATTGGAAAACATAACTGATCGACCATGAACCCCACTCGCTTGAAAATTGTGTAAGGACCATAAAATTTGGGAGAAAGTTTCTGACAATGTTCATCTTTGAGTGAAGTCTTCTTATAAGGTTGCAGATGAAGAAACTCCCAGTCCCCTTCAACAAATTGATGTTATAAATGAACTTGATCGACTTGATACTTCATGTGATTATGATCCACGACCAAATTTTCTTTGAGGGTACGGATAATGGCCTCGGAGACTATAATATTTTGTCAACATCTTGAACCTTTGAGCCACCTGACATGTATGAGATTAATGATGGTGGATTTTGGCCATAGATTGCTTCAAAAGGAATCATGTGAGTAGCTATATGGAAAGATGTGTTGTACCACCATTTAGCTAGTGGTAACCATTGATCCCATTTATTTTGTTGGTTGGATGCAAAACAATGAAAATATGTTTCCAAACATTTGTTGACAAATTCAATTTGACCATTAGTCTGGGGATGATAGGCGGTGCTGAGATGCAATTGGGTTCCCTGGAGCTTGAAAACTTATTGCCAAAAATTGCTGGTGAAAGTTAGATCTTTGTCAGAGACAATAGAATGAGGCATGTCATAAAGTTTGAAGATATTATCCATAAAACATTGAGCCACTATGGATGCGGTGAATGGGTGTTGAAGGGAATATAAATAAGCATATTTGGAAAGACGATCAACTACCACCATGATGACTGACTTATTGCTCGATTTAGGTAAGCAAACAATGAAATCCATACAAATATCCCTCCAAATAGAAGGGGGAATCAGAAGTGGTTGGAGTGTGCCTGGAGATTTGACTGTTTCTCCCTTGTTGCGTTGAAATACATCACATTCAACCAAAAAGGTGGAGACATCATGTTTTATACCATCCTAGAAAAAAGAATGTTTGACCCTTTCATAGGTTTTGGTGAACCCTGAATTCCCAACTGTGGGTGGAGCATGAAGCTCATAAAGCACCATGGATTTAAGTTGGAACTATTTTATTAAATATACATGACCTTTATAGCAAAACTCATCATTGTGCCAAGAGTACCCTAGAAAAACTGGAGAATGGTCTTGCAATTGATGGATCAGGTGAGAAATTTTGGAGTCTTGCAGTTGTTCCTGGCGAACAACTTGGAGTCAATATGGTACAATGAAGGAGAGGGAAAAGAGGGACCCTTCCTCTTCATACTTCCTAGAAAGAGAATCATCCACCACATTTTATTTACCCTTCTTGTAAATAATCTCATAATAATATCCAAATAGCTTTGTCACCCATTTTTGTTGCTCCAAGGATGAAATTCGTCATTCTAGAAAATACTTGAGGTTTTGGTGATCAATTTTAATATGGAAAATTTTCCCCAAGAGATAAGGATTCCAAAGATACACAACATGCAGAATATCCAACATTTCCTTTTCATAGATTGATTGGTGAAAATGTCTCTTCGAAAGTTGTTTGCTAGTGAAGGCCAAAGGCCTGCCATCTTGCATGAGGACTTCCCCAATTTCTTTCCTTGAAGAATACATTCCAGAAAAAAAGTCTTGGTGAAGTTTGGAAGTAATAGGATGAGAGTCGTGCACATAGCCTATTTCAAGGCGTGGAAGGATTGATCAACTGTTGGAGTCCAAGTGAAAGCATTCTTTTTAAGTAGAGCAGTGAGAGGTGCTGCAATTTTTCCATAATTATGAACAAAATTGTGATAATATATCGTTAAACCCAGAAGAATACACAAGTTATTAAGAGTTTTAGGGTGAGACCAATTCTGCATAGATTCAATTTTATTAGGATCCACCCTTACACCATCCTTTCTGACAATATGACCTAGGTACTCCACTTATGAGGCTCCAATCACACATTTAGATTGTTTGAGGAAACATTGGTGCTGAGAGAGTAGATGGAGAACTTGGTCCACATGGGAGAGATGTGCTATCCAAGTTTTACTATAGATGATAATATCATCAAAGAAAAATAAGACAAAATGACGGAGAAAAGGATGTAAGACATGATTCATGAGACTTTGAAAAGTGGAGGGGGAATTACACAGGCCAATTGGCATGACCAAGAAATCATAGTGACCTGCATGATTTCTAAATGTTGTATTCATAATGTCTTTTTCTTTCATACATATCTGGTGGTATCCAGAAAAAATATCAAGTTTATTAAAGTACTAAGGATCACTCAATTCGTACAAGAGATAATCAATGACCGAAATGGGAAATGTGTCTTTGATGGTGAGTTTCTTGAAGGAATGAAATTCTGGACACATGCACCAAGTGCCTTATTTCTTGAGGACCATGAACACATGAGAAGAATAGGGGTTGGTACTCGGATATATAACACCCACATCAAGCAATTCTTGAACAATTTTATCAATTTCATTCTTATGGGAAAAGGGATGATGATAAGGGATAACATTGGGAGGAAAACTGCCTGGGACAAGAGGAATGGAATTATCATGAATACCATGGGAAGGGGGAAGTATTGGGGATTGGAAAACACAACTTGGTGTTTGTATATGATAGATTGGAGGTCAGGATGCACATAGGGTGTGTCAATTTATTGAATGGAATGGAGTAGGGTAATAATGTCTGAATGAGCTTTTTTGAAGATATTTTCCATTCAATGGGAATTGATGATCTTAGGGTAGCCTACTATGATTCCTTGGAACTGATACTGTTGTCCCTCCTATTGGAATTACATGGTTAATTCTTTAAAATCCATGAGAATGAGACCCTAAGTGCATAACCATTAAACATTGAGCACAATGTCACAACCTCAATGTCGATAGCAAACATATGATATTTTAGGTGGTATTGACCAATTTTTAGGAACACATTTTCACAACTCCCACCACATTTCATGGAACTGACATTGGCAATCACGATTTGAAAATTGTTGACAACACAGATATAGCAATTGATTTCTTGGGAAATTCGACGGTGAATAAAATTATGGGTGCTTCCACTATCAACAAGGATGATGAATTTCATGTGCTTAATGTAACTAATGAGCTTGAGGCTCTGGTGAGCATAGAATCCAGTGAGGGCATACATGGAAATCAACGATTCAATTTCTAGTGGGTCAACACGCGGAGTAGTATCATATCTTGGGGGTATTTATTCCATAGGGGGGACTTCATCCTCCTCTTTAGTAAAATCCTTACATATGGCCATACAAATATTATGTTCCTTACACTTATGCCTAGGAAAATATTTTTCATCACAATTATAAAAAATACACTTGAGTTGGTGTTCAACCATTTCTACTTGAGTTAATTTCTGTATCTTGAGAGGGGCGGCAGGAGGGATAGGATTGGTAGGGTGAGGGTGAGGAATAAAATAAGGTTTTTGGTTCTAGGAAAAAAAAACTTGTTGTGATTCTTTGGTGCATTTAGTAGCTTCCAACCAAGTCTAGGGGCAAGCCATGATGACCTGGGCTCAGATTTCATCCTTTAGGCCACTAATAAAACATTACCTGAGGAAGGAATCTGCCATGCCCTTTGTTCTGAAAGTCAAGTGCTCAAAGGAAGTGATGAAGTCTTCCACTAAGCCAGTCTATTTCAACTTGGTCAAATGACCTAAATAGTGGTTGTCAGTGTCAGAGAATTCATAAATCTTGGCAACAAACTGGGTCCAAGCAACATATCCCTTGCATGCCTTTTTATGCCATTTCCACCATTTCTAGCATTCAGGATCCATATAAAGAAAAACATAACAAAATTTTTCCAAATCATCAGTAATTCCATGTAAATAAAAATGATGCTCCATTTGAGTGACCCATCCCATGGGATCAGAGCCATAAAATTTATTGACCTCAACTCAGGGAAGGTGAGGGTCATGATGAAATGTGTTGGAATGAAAGGTCGTAGTATGGGAGGAGTCAACACCATCATCTTGGGAGGTTTGTTTAGGGAATGGGGAGTCCTGGGATCGGCTCAATAGCAATTGGAGAGTGGAAGTGAGAGTGTCAAGCTTGCCCTCTAATTGGTCAAATCAGGTGTCAACTTTGTAAACTTGGACATCAACTCTAGTTAATTTGGACTGGACTTGGTCCTCGAGATAGTCAAACTAAGCTTGTCCTACTTTATTTCAGCCTGTATTTCTTGGGTACGAGTGTTGGCCATGTGGAAAGTGGGGGTGCCTGGAATGTGGATTGGGTTCACTGAAAAAAAATGAATAGGTGACATATATCACTATGATCAGGGAAACAAGGGATAGCAAAGGGGGTAGGTGTCAAATAAGGGTGTCGAGAAGGGTGGATGGGACCACATAAAATAATGCTTATAAGTGATAATACCACAATGATTACGGTGAAAAGGGGAGTCCAATGGGAAGGGTGACAAATAAGAGTGTCGGGAAGGGGGTTGGGTCCACAAAATAATTAGGCTTAAAAATGATAGGTACCACTACGATTAGGGAGAAGGGAGGAATCCAATGGGATAGGTCCCAAATAAGGGTGCTAATGTGACAACTATACTCTTTTTTTATACTTTTGTGGAGTTATTCTCTAACCTGAGTAATACTATAACATCGAAATTCCCAGACTCTTAATAGAAAACAACGTGTAGTAATTTTGCAACCAGAATGTAGGAGGCAAGGTTGCATAGAAATAGATCTTGTTTGTTCCTTTTCTATTCTATTTCCATCCAAGGCTTAGGGTTTTCAATGTTTCTACAGACAAGGGTTTTCCCTGTGCTATAACTCTCTTATATATGTGTGGGTTCGAACATTAGTACTTGGCCTAATATCTTAGGGAACAAACTAAGGATGCTAGACCATACCCTTAGTCATACTACCTGAGTACCAAAGTATTAGAGAGTATTTTCCCAAGCATTTTTCTTGATGGAACTATAGTAGTCAGGCGATCGATTAGTTAATATATGGATGGTTTTAGGATACCTAGGGGGGATCCCAATATACTAGAGGTACTTGGAAGAGCAAGTCCATATACAGGTGATGTCTAATGTGCCACGACTCAAAGGGGTACCAATAGGGGTTAGAAGGGTGTCCAACAATGTGAGTTTAAAAAACTCTTGTATCTCCTATGTGTATGCTTCCCTGACCACAAATTTATGCATTGAATGACATATCACTGTAGTTTAAAGACGTTGGAACACGTCTCTACCCTGAAAAAAATTAACCCACAATTCCCCTATAATATCCCTAGGTTGAACCCCAACTGTAAATGTAAATAAAAATGTAATTAAGCTGGTGAGTTGTTGATATCATTTTGCATGCACCTTCCATGGTATAGTGTGCACATGTACTACGCACTAAAATGATGAAGTGTGCACATTCCAAGATACTGCGCACAACAAAATTAAGTGCGCTTGATTTTGAGGCCAGAGAGCCTTTGTGTATATGTTGTGTTTTGTAGGCTGGTGAGCTAGTTTATTATAAGCCATAAAGATTACGTGATGAATAGGCCAGAGATCCTAGATGTTAAAGGCCAATGAGCCTATTTTTGTATATGTCTTATCATTAATATAATACATCATTGCGTGTAGACCGACCACAATAAAATAGTATGGGGGACTAAACTCCACTAGTTAGGGAAAGGGGGGGCTAAAATTTAAGGATAAGGGACTAAGCTAGGGAGATTAAGCGAAAAAGGAATATTATATTAATATTCCTTAAAGTATAAAGCATGGATAATTATTTTATTCTAAGTTCTAAGGATGGGGACAAGTGGACCAAAGTAGCTCTCAACATGACAAGTGTCAAGTTGGGAACATGCATACATATATTTGGACTTAGTTCATTTCCCCATTCATTCATTCATTCCATCATCATTCACTCACTCATTCAACTATCCTTTGTACCTTCCTGTACCTATACCTATAAATATATTCATACCTTACTATCACTGTACATGTACCCATACCCATATCCGTACCAATACCAGTAACCGTACCTGTACCTGGTTAGCTTAGGAGTTGGACTGAAGAAGCGAGTTTTCACGACCGTGAGAAAATATCTCCAGGTGAGAGAATTGTTGGGAATTGATTCCCAAAGGTGCTAAACTGTAGCTATAGGGCTCTGAGACTTCCTGTCTGGCCTGTTGGTGAAGCCCAGAAAGGAAGTAGGGAAACCAAAGAACTGTTGAGCAGAGAAGGGGCACACTTCTTGGGGTGGGACATGCATGTGGGGAATGAGGGAATGTAGGATGTTAGTTTGATTTGGCACCTGTGACAAAGTCTTTCCTATTATCTGAGATACATCAGCCTGGTTAGGAATCCCTTTACCCAGGTGGAGTTTAGTCCTAGCTTGGGGGTGACCCACTGCTGAGAGTGATGAGCAGCGCGGTCTAAGGCTGGGAGGTTCGTGGAAGGTCTGCACATAGTTGGTGATATTGTTACCAAGATAAGTGTCAATTGTGTGTTAAATTACATGTTGCATTATTATTTATGCATTTATTTTTATGGGGTTTTCCTGTGTGTGCTGCATGTGTATTTGTATTATTATTCTGTATGAATATGTGCACTTGCAGAATGTATTTGTCTATTTTGAGTTTTATATAGAAAGTTCTGCAAGAGTTTCTTTGTGTATATGTTTTAATTGGTATACAGTTCAATTTTTTTTACGTGGCATATCCCAGTTGGATGTTGTGGATGTTACAATATGGTATCAGAGCTCTAGTTTTCAACACTAAGTCTGGATGGGCCAAGCAAGTTGAATTGAAGTGAAATTTCACAGAGAATTGATTTTGAAGTAGCCAAATTTCAAGTTGCAGAGCATCCATGGTCAAAATTAGAAGCAATTGGGTGGAATTGGGCAAAAGCTTCAATTTCTATTGTTAAATTCATGGGAAAATTGAGAAAATTGGCCAAGTAGTGAGATATTCTTAATTTAATATCTGTTCTAGCAAATTCAGACCTGGAATTGGTCAAATTTGAGGTTACAGGGAAGCCATGACAAATGCAACAAGATTAGTTGATTAAAATCCTCAATTCGTGAATTGAGTTTGGGAAAAAATCATTTCAGGAATGTCAACCAACAACATGTTGATTAATTGGGTTGGTTTTCATTGATGTCAACCCTTGAAGAAAGTCTGGTAGCGAATTCCGGTAGCACAAAGGTTTGGGTAATGGACCCAAGTTTGTTTGACGTATAATGGTTTGAATTTTGATATATTTGCAGGTAAGACTATTCTAGATAGATAGTACATGTCATGCCATTTCTGGTGGTATGTGGAACATCACATAACTCCTCACGGTTTGAGAGTTGTGGCCTTACGAAGTTGAAGGACCCTCATATGATTGGCTTGAAACCCCAAAAGGTCAAAGAAGTCAAAGTGCTTGCAAAGAATAAATTATTTAAATAATAAAGTGAAGTGACAAAGTGAAAGAAGATTATTTAAATAATAAGGTGAAGTGACAAATCCAAAAAGGATTATTTAAATAATAAAGTGAAGTGACAAAATCAAAGAGGATTATTTAAATAATAAAGTGAAGTGACAAAGTCAAGGAGGATTATTTAAATAATAAAGTAAATGGAAGACTTTCTAATTATTGAAAGTGGTTATAAGAAGTTTAACCCTAAAATGAGGAAAATGGGTTAAGTGGTCAAGTGGCTTTTGGATACATGGACAAGTGAAAAATTGGGCAAAGTTGGACATAGGTGACTATGTGGACAAAGTGGCCTAGAAGATGCTTCGAAGGAAGCTACTTGGAGAGCATAAACAAGAGGCAAGGCTCTCTCATTTTAAAACACACTTGAGCATATTGAATATCTACAGGTGAATGAGGTAATCGAGGATATCTAAGACGAATTTCAGAGGGAATGTGAAGTAAAGAAGGCCTAAATTCAAGGGAGGATAAATTCTTTTGATGATTCTTTCTAAGGTATGTTATTTAGAGGTCATCTCACCATTTTCGCAATAATTTTTTTTCTAGAATGATTCAGACCGTGAATTAGGAGTCCATTAAGGAAACATATCCAAGTAGCTGTGGTACAAATTTCAGCTTGTGGGTCATTGTATTTTTGGAGTTACACTCCCCGGAAAATAGGGTTTGTGGCTAGTCCTGAAACTAGTCTAAAACAAGTGTTTCAGGTAAAAACGTCATAACTTCTTCATAACAGATCCAAATTTAGTAAGACCAAATGTGTTGGTTATAGTATAGTCTGTAGTATTCTTTTTAAAAGTTTCAGATCCCTACAACAAATATTCCATGTGGGGCATGCTCTACAAGTGTGCTCTCTAGAATAAACCATAATTCAACAAGGTATGCCATTTTTTCTATAACTCCTTTTTTGAGAGGTTCCAAGTAGTGACACCTAGAAGAATTGAATAAAACACATTGAAGAACATTGTGTTCTATTTTCATATCTTTATTCATTACCGGTACATAGTTATGATTATTTCAAGTTAGGGTTGTTGACTAATCCAAAACTAGTCATGTGAGACTAAAGTAAATTTTGATGAAAATGCTAGTCTCTTGTTGTTAAAGCTAAGGAAGGTTTGCAGGTTGAGGTACAGGTTGGTGCATGGTTGATGCACTTTTTTATGGTACAATTTGATTACATGTTGTTTGGTGTAGGTTGGTGCATGGTTGATGCACTTGTTTATGGTACAAGTTGATTACAGATTGAGGTACAGGTTGATGCATGGTTGATACATGGTGCAAGTTTATTGGTACATGTTTACATAAATATATCTCACAGTGATAATGTGACAGTGGTTCCATCATTCTACTTATACATCAGGGCGGTTGGATGGGGCAAAGACAGGTGGTTGTAGACACCTTCCAGTTGTAGCCGAAGAACATAGGGGGTTGTAGCCAGAGAATTGGGGAGTTGGATATTCCCTCGGGTTGTAGCCTAATAAACTAGGGGGTTGGAGCCTCCTTCCAGTTGCAGTTGGAAAACAAAGGAAGTTGGTGCTTCCAATGAATGTAATTCTTCAAGACATATAAGAAAAAACATTCTGTAGTTTTCTTTTTCTTTGGGTTTCCACATAAAAACACTGGTGTACTATGTATGTGTATGATTGTTCATTTGTTCATTGTTTAATTACTCTACAAATATTGGATGATAATTCTACATTTATATAACACTTGCATTATATGGTTAAAAAGGATTAGATGGCTCTATTACTGATTCACCCCCCCTCTTAGTAATCCAACAATTGGTATCAGAGCAGGTTCCTTCAGAAATCATTTTAACCGCTGAAAGGTAGATCATGGAGAGAAAAAACATGTATAAAAATGGAATACCATGGTTTGATGGAAAAAAGTATGCCTTTTAGAGCATAAGGATGAATACATATATATGGACACAGGGATTTGAAATTTGGCAATCAGTTGTAGATGGATAGACATCACCAGCAGTTCCGCCGAAAAATGACAAAGATATGAAACTCGGTTAGAATAATTCCAAAGCCACAAATGCACTTCTGAATGGTCTTGGAGATTCGATATTCACCAAAGTTGCACATTGTAAATTCGCTAAAGAGATTTGGGACAAACTTCAAAATATTTATGAAGGAGATTCAAAAGTGAAAGCAACAAAGCTTCAAACTTACGTAGGTTAGTTCGAACAACTAAAGATGAAGGAAGATGAGAACATTGCAACTTACTTTTTACGAGTCGATGAAATAGTAAATGCAATCTTGGGATTGGGAAAAGAAATCAAAGAATCTGTAATTATTCAAAAGGTACTAAGATCTCTTCCTATGAGATTTGACCCTAAGATATCATCACTAGAAGAAAAAGAAGATCTAAACTCAATAAGCATGGAAAAAATGCATGGAATATTCATAGCATATGAAATGAGAACTGAACAGGAAAATCCAGATATACAAGAAGTGGCCTTCAAAGCATCCAAAAGGTCAAAGAAAAAGGGAAATAAAAAAGAAAAAGAACATAGCAGCAACAGTGACGTCTCGGAAGATGATGAAGAAGTGGCAAACTTTGTCAAAAGATTTAACAAGGGAACCAATGACATGTATAGAGGTAAGATTCCTTTGATTTGTTTTAATTGTGATGGTATTGGTCATTTTGCTAACAAATTTCCTCATAAGAAAAAGAGAAATGATGAAGGTTACTCAAATTGAAAACAAACATATAAAGACAAAAGAACCATAAAGAAAGTTTTCAAGAAAATCTTATGTACCAAAGAAAACATCTCATCATCAAATGAAGATGAAGTCAATGACAATGAGATAGAAAGGGTTCTATTCATGGCAATAGAAGTCTCTTATAAAAATGACTTCGAAGAAGAATATTGTTAGAAAAACAGGACCGCGGAGCAATAAATAAAACAAATGCAGAAACAAAACACAGAAGACACACAATACAAGAGAGACACAGATTTATGTGGTTCACCCAGTGTGGGCTACGCCCACCAGACAAATTTTCAGGTCCTTCCTTTATTGTTATCCAACAAATGAAGGGATACAACCAACAACCAAACCCGTTGTAACTTCCTCGTCTTTCTCTCACAGTCTCCTCTCTCAAAATACAATATTCACCACCATCCATAGCTGCAATACATTTCCCTCATAAAAGAGGGTTTCCTTCTAGGGAAAAAAACCCTAACATAATCTCTACTGTTAGATCTGTGACCTTATAATGAACGGTCCAAATTTACAATGAAATTACAATATACTTTTACAAGGCAATTTTTTCTTTGGGGGATTTCCCCCCGAACCCTCGCTAGGGGCCCGCTTGCCCCCAGACCCCCCATCCGGGGGGAAAGCCCCCCCGAACCCCGCAGAGGGGGTACCCCCACTCTTCACTCCCCCGCGTGGAAGAGTGTACATACTTCTGGGGTGTAAATACTTCATGGGGTATAAACATGGCTAAAAGCAAGGACCTCTGAATCAGGAAGATAATCAGGCTCCACAACCAACAAATATGAAGAGGCAGAAGTTGACTACCGAGAAGAATTGTTGTGTGCCATAGAAATGATCATAATAGAAAAGGAGAAAAACAAGATACTGCAAGCAGAACTAGACAAGAAAGAAGACACTCAGGAACTAGAACAAATGATCACAAATTTGAAGGTTCAAATTGAAGAAGATAAAAGAATTGAAGAAGCACTCAAAGAACAACTAGAAGGAAGAGACATGATCATTGGAAATTTGGAAGAAAAAATTGTTACATTAAAAAAGGATATTCAAAAGAAAAATATGTAGAACAACTCAAAAGTTTTGAATGACATTATCAGCAGTCAAAAACCTCAGCATGACAAGTCTGGACTTGGATACAACAGACAAAAAATGGATCAAGCTCCAAAACAACAGAACAAGAAACCTATCCAAAAAGCTATGCACAAACATTCAAAGGGGATAGGAAAGTCTACAAAGAAAATTATAGGGACACTCCTCCACCAAGAATATTAATATTTTAGATTCAATGACTGACAGAAACATATAGGCCTCGGGAAGAAGAAGGATTCATAAGAGTACCTCCTTTCAAAAGATCTTCAACTCCTAGGTATCAAACTATCTTTTTTGGTTTATGTTATGCATGTAATAATTTTGGACATAAAGTTGTGAATTGCAGAGCTAACAACATGAACATAAACAAATTTGAAAGTCATACACAAAAGGGTTATCCAAGAAGGCCTAGTGAAACACAGAGAAGAAGTTACAACATGTTTGAATCTTTGAGCACTGAAGTGGAATGCTACAAATGTAACAAATTTGGATACATGGCCAAATATTGCAAAATGATAGTCCCTCCTAGAGAACCACAACAGAAAAACAACAGTCATAGACAAGAACCTCAGAAAAGGACATGGATAAGAAATCAGAATCAATATAGCAATGAATAATGCACACTCGCTCTACAAACTAAGAAGAAGAAACGTGGTTGGTATGTTCACAGTGGTTGTTCAAAACATATGACAGGTGATAGAGACAGGTTTCTTACATTAAGAAAGGAAAGATATGGATCAGTCTCCTTCGAAAATGATGATTCAATTAAAATAATTGGAAAAGGCATAGTCATAATTGGGAACAAGAATACCAAGGCAGAAAATGTTCTACTAGTATAAGATATGAAACATAATCTTCTAAGTGTGAGTCAAATGTGTGACCAAGGTTATAAAGTTAGTTTCGATTCACAAAGTGCGAGATAAGAAAAGAAGGTTCAGTAAAATTGATTGCAACAGCTGCGAGAACTTCAAGCAACATATATGTATTAAGTGGAATTGGAAATGAAAAGTGTTTCCTAGGAAAGGAAGATGAAAGTAGGCTATGGCACAAAAGAATGGGTCACATACATTTTGATAACCTTGTCAAAGTCAGCAAAAGGGAAGCAGTTAGAGAAATTCCCCAGATCATGAAACCAACCAACACTTTATGCAAGCATTGTCAATAAGGAAAGAAAACAAATACCATGTTTAAATCAAAAGAATATTCAACGACAAGAACACTAGAAATTGTGCATACTATCTAGTTGGACCAACTACAACAAAGGGTTTAAAAGGTGAGAAATACTTTATGTTATTAGTTGATGATTATACAAGAATGACTACAGTTTGCTTTTTCAGGAATAAGTTAGAATCTTTTGAAAACTTCAAGGTATACAAGGAAATGGTTGAAAATGAAATGGATTCAAAAATCAAATGCTTGAGATATGATAATGGAGGAGAGTTCACTTCAAAGGAATTTATGGACTACTGCAACATGCATGGAATAAAAGGGAAATTCTCTGTTGCTAGGACAACTCAACAAAATGGAGTTGTTGAAATAAAGAACATGAAAGTAAAGGAAATGGATCGAATAATGCTAATGAATTCCAAATTGACAGATATCTTTTGGACACAGGTAGTGCATACAACAGTTCACATTCAAAATAGAATAATTCTCATAAACAACACTGAAAAAACTCCTTACGAGCTATGGAAAGGAAGACCAACAAATGTGAATCACTTCAGAGTTTTTGGAAGCAAATGCTACATCAAAAGAGAAGATGGAATAATGGGAAAGTTTTACTCTTGTGTGGACAAAGGAGTACTTTTTGGTTACTCAAGTACAAGTAAACCATACAATTGTTACAACCTAAGATTGAACAAAATTGTGGAAAACATCAACATAACAATTGATGAAACAAGTAGAAAAGAATTAAAGGAAGAAGAAAATGAATCAATGGAACAAATTTATGAAGAAGAAGCATAAGATGAAAAAAAGTAGAAGCAAAAGATGAAGAGGATCCGACTGTTCAGAACCTGAATAGATCTACCAATATAATCACCACAAATACTGAATACAAAATAGATCCACAGAGCAAGATAGAAGAAACCACACTTTATTATTATCAAACCCTTGAGGTAGGGCAACACCATACAATGGATCCTATTATGGAAGGGATCCTCTCCTGTTCACTTGCCTCTTCGAGGGGGCTTCCTCCTATTGAGCTACCGCTCCA
>ML803082.1:132963-162492 GCA_009831015.1 Picea engelmannii
GTAGAGTCATCAAATAAAATATGGAAGTGGTTGTCATCCCAGAAATGACAACTATCCATATACCAATCATCACAATCGTCCTCAAAATCATACCAAGCATATCTTTCTTGATTATATTCATTCATGAGGCCCTGCATAAAAAAATTCTCCTGCATGTTATTCAATGAATCTTGAATACTATGAAAACTATCATTGAGGCCGTATGTGAGGCTGTCTGTGAGGACATGTGTGAGGTTGTTTGTGAGGCCATGTGCAAATGCATCCAATCTATCATCCAATTTGGCTTTGAATGATTCAAGAATTTCTTTCAAGGTTTGAGATGAAATAGCCATCTGAGCACCCTATGAACTCTTTGGTCCTGCAGCCATCACAAAAAAAAACTCAAAAAATAGACCCAATAAGTTTCGACAGAAAATCGCGGCTTTTTCTGGAAAAACCCTAAAAAACTGCTGAACTTGAAATGCTCATAACTTCACTTCTCGGACTCCGTTTCGGCTGATTTTTTTTTTGAAATTGGGTGAAATTGTGAGAATAACTTAGATCTGTAATTTATTTGGGCAAATTCGGTCTCCAAATTCTACATAAATAAAAATAAATCGCGCCGTCGTCCGCAGAAAAACCCTGAAAAATTACAGATTTTAAAACCTCAATATCTTGACCTTCCGGATTCCGTTTCAGACGTTTTTTTTTTTTAACTTGGGTGTTTTTCTGAGAGAAACTCAGATCTACAACTATTTTCTGCAAATTTTTGCATATAAATATATTGAAAATGTCTGGAATGTTGCGGCCCTCTTTTTTCTTCTCCGAAAAAAAAAATCTGCAAATATAAAAAAATAGTTGCCCACAACTCCGGCCCTGGAAAGTGCTCTGATACCAATTGTTAAGAACCTGAATAGATCTACCAATATAATCACCACAAATATTGAATACAAAATAGATCCACAGAGCAAGATAGAAGAAACCACACTTTATTATTATCAAACCCTTGAGGTAGGGCAACACCATACAATGGATCCTATTATGGAAGGGATCCTCTCCTGTTCACTTGCCTCTTCGAGGGGGGTTCCTCCTATTGAGCTACCGCTCCAAACACAATTTCTCTTCATGCCTCATTACATTGCTTGAACACCTTTATATAGTGCTACCATCACCTAAGAACATTCTAGAGGAGGAATCTTCTAGAAGTTGAACCTTCTAAGAAGTCCTCTTACATTTATTATATCTAACTACCATAGTGGGCCTTATTTAATAATATAGTGGACCTAGTCCACCTTACATTGAATGACCTCCACTATTATCACTATGGGCCCTCTGGGCCCCCCCACTACCTCTCTAGCTACCTTACACCGACAGAGGCAGAAGAGCAAGTTCATAAATTGCCTCCAAAGACACCTAGCAGATGAGTACAAAAGAATCATCCTTTAGATCAGATTATCGGAAACAAATATGCAGGAGTTGAGACTAGAAGAAGAATCTGTTCACCAGAACAAACACACCTAGCACTCTCATCTACGATTGAACCAACCTATTTTGAAGAGGCCAACAAGGATGAATTGTGGAATAAGGCCATGGATGAAGAATTGGATAAAATAGATAAAAATAACACTTGGGAATTGGTTCCAAGACCAAAGGATAAGAATGTGATCGACACAAAGTGAGTATATAGGAACAAATTGAATGAAGATGGACATGTTACAAGGAACAAAGCTAGATTGGTATGTAAAGGATATGAACAGGTTGAAGGAATTGACTTTGAAGAGACATTTTCCCCAGTTGCCAGAATGGAAGCAATACGATTGCATTTAGCTTATGCATGCTCCAAAAATATTAAAGTGTATCGGATGGACATAAAATCAGCTTTTTGAATGGGGAACTTGAAGAAGAATTCTACATTGAACAACCAAAAGGCCTTATGTGTGTAAATTAAAGAAGGCCTTGTATGGTCTAATATAGGCTCCTATAACATGGTACTCTAGACTGGATAAATATGTACAACAGTCAGGGTTCATAAAGACTCAGAGTTATTTCTACTCCAAAATGAATGCTTTTGAATGCTTATCTTATATGTCCTAGATGTACACAAGTAATCACCATAAAGAGGAAAATCTAGGTTGGGAGATCAGACGAGTCAGTTAGGGGGAGCATCCCCAAATGGAAAGATACATTTTCCATTGATGAAAAGGGGGGAGAGATTTATCATATGCATAGGACAGAGGCATGGTTCCAGGGGGAGCATTGGTCGCATAGATGCATGCATGGTTCCAGGGGGAGTATGAGTGATATGATTTCAGTATTGCATCAGAGTGTTTCCATCAATGCCAAAGGGGTAGATTGTTGATTAATTGGGTTGGTTGTCATTGATGTCAACCCTTGAAGAAATTCCGGTAGCGAATTCTGGTAGCACAAAGGTTTGGGTAATGGACCCAAGTTTGTTTGATGTATAATGGTATGAGTTTTGATATATTTTTAGGTAAGACTATTCTAGATGGATATTACATGTCATTCCATTTCCGGTGGTATGTGGAACGTCACATAACTCCTCATGGTTTGAGAGTTATGGCCTTACGAAGTTGAAGGACCCTCATATAAATGGCTTGAAACCCCAAAAGGTCAAAGAAGTCAAAGTTCTTGCAAAGAAGAAATTATTTAAATAATGAAGTGAAGTGACAAAGTCAAAGATTATTATTTAAATAATAAAGTGAAGTGACAAAGGAAAAGAGGATTATTTACATAATAAAGTGAAGTGACAAAATCAAAGATGATTATTTAAATAATAAAGTGAAGTGACAAAGTCAAGGAGGATTATTTAAATAATAAAGTAAATGGAGAACTTTCTAATTATGGAAAATGGTTATAATAAGGTTAACCCTAAAATGAGGAAAATGGGTTAAGTGGTCAAGTGGCTATTGGATACATGGACAAGTGGCAAATTGGGCAAAGTTGGACACAGGTGACTATGTGGACAAAGTGGCCTAGAAGATGCTTCGAAGGAAGCTACTTGGAGAGTATAAATAAGAGGCAAGACTCTCTCATTTTAAAACACACTTGAGCATATTGAATATCTACAGGTGACTAAGGTAACCAAAGGATATCTAAGCCGAATTTCAGAGGGAAGGTGAAGTAAAAAAGGCCGAAATTCAAGGGAGGATAAATTCTTTTGATGATGTTTTCTAAGGTATGTTATTTACAGGTCATCTCACCATTTTCACAATAACATTTTTTCTAGAATGATTCAGACTATGAAATTGGGAGGACATTGAAGAAACACATCCAAGTAGTTGCGGTACACATTTAAGCATGTGGATCGTTTCATTTTTGTATTTACACTCCGTGGAAAATAGGGTTTGTGGCTAGTCCTGAAACTAGTCTAAAACATGTGTTTCGAGTAAAAACATCATAACTTCTTCATAACAGATCCAAATTTAGTAAGACCAAATGTGTTGGTTAGAATATAGTCTGTAGTATTCTATTTAAAATTTGTAGATCCATACAAAAAATATTCTGTGTCGGGCACGCTCTACAAGTTCGCTCTCTAGAATAAGACATAATTCAACAAGGTATGCCATTTTTTTCTATAAATCATTTTCTGAGAGGTTCCAAGTAGTGACACCTGGAGGAATTGCATAAAACAAACTGAAGAACATTGTGTACTATTTTCAGATCTTTATTCATTACAGGTACATAGTTATGATTATTTCAAGTTAGGGTTGTTGACTAATCCAAAACTAGTCATGTGAGACTAAAGTAAAGTTTGATGAAAATGCTAGTCTCTTGTTGTTAGAGTTAAGGAAGGTTTGCAGGTTGAGGTAAAGGTTGATGCATGGTTTATGCACTTGTTTAGGGTAAAAGTTGATTACAAGTTGTTTGGTATAGGTTGGTGCATGGTTGATGTACTTGTTTAGGGTACAGGTTGATTACAGGTTAAGGTACAGGTTGATGCATGGTTGATACATGGTGCAAGTTTATTGGTACATGTTTACAACAATATATCTCAGAGTGATAGTGTGACAGTGGTTCCATCATTCTACTTATACGTCAGGGAATTTGGACAGGGAAATGATGCAGGAGCATCTACAACATCATGACGCGAGCCAGCATGGACAGTGCCAGCATGCACCTTTTTGAATCGCTTTGGGGATTTGTTGCGCCGCCATTTGAAGGAAGGCATTCAAAGCCGAGAGCACTTGTATTGTAATGTAGATAAGAGAACATTAAATTGTTTTAATGCTGGTAGATAGGGTTAGCTGTAGATTAGACAGTTTTGGCTGTCGAGAGGGAAAATAGAATATAGGCACCCTCCTTTGTATTATTGTAAGAGTCTGGATTATTCATTATTAGCATTGGGAGAAGAGGAGCAGAACAAAGAGCTTGTGAAGAAACTCCATGTACATACATTGAATTAATAGGAAAGCTTTGATTCAGTCTCATGGATATGTTTGAGCTCTGTGTGTTGTTGATATTATGCTTTTGCATGCTTGCTTCTTTTTATCCTTATCTTCTATATGCTACGTATGTGATTGCGTATCAGGTTCGAAACCTGAGAGAATGAGTGAATGAGTTTCAATTGTTTCTCTGTTTGAGCCAGGAGATTCCTGCATAGAGTGCAGTTGAATTCCTCCGCATAGAGTGCGTTGAGGAGGCTAAACAATTGAACTTTTGGTCTCGTTTTGCCCAGAGTCGGGGTGGGTTGTTTGAACCATGCAGGTGAGTGCAGGTCGAACAGGAGTCTTAGTAGCAAGTCTGAGGAAAGAAAGGCCAGGATTTGATGCGACTGTGAAAGCACAGGATCTGGAAGACACCAACTCTTGGAGAGTTGTTAGAAGACAAGCGTAGGAAGTGCGCAACGGTTTCTCTGAAGGAGCCAGAGAAGCAAAGCTCAGGAGAGTTAGAACCTTTGCACCAGTTACACGGGCGAAGCTGTTGAAGTGGAGAACTCTTCATAGGAAGAGAATCGACGACTTGAAGCCTTGGAAAGGAAATTTCCTCCAAGCGCAGGCGGAACAAGACTGCTATCGTATTTCGGCAGATCAGGGTTGGTGAGTGCAAGAGTTACATGCACGTCGAAATCGCAAGTCGTGATTCCCCGATTAAATCGGAATCGTCGATCACTAGAAGGACAGGTGGCACAAGATCCCGAGGTTTCGGGACTCGGCACTTCGGCAGTTGCAAAGTCGAAAGCAACACAGAGAGACAACGAAGTCCCGGGTTTCGACGGGTCCCACGGAGGCCGTGTGGAGTATAACACGCGGCATCGGCATCTCGGTACTCGGGGTTCCGAAATACAAGGGCTCGGCATCGCGAGTGGCAACATCCTGAAGTATTGACCGTTGACCATCGGGGATCGGGGTTTCGGCGTTTGATTGCACGAACACAGTGTCGCAAACCTCGCGATATCACGAGACCCGATAACCCGATACACGAATAGAAGATCGCCAAGAAGTGTCCTGTGGGCAAAGGACTCCCGAGGGAGTTGGAAGAGCTTTGACTCTTCGGGCCTGTGAAGAGAAGAAGGTCCTGGTGGAGCGACCGTCTGCTGAGGGGCGGGTTGCGTCAGAGTGGTATCAGAGCCCTGAAGTCTTGTCTGTATATTGCAGGCGAGAGAAGGGAAGGAGAAAGGAAAGTACTCTGATACTCACGACTTGCGTCAGAGTGGTATCAGAGCAGAGTTGTCTTTGTTTTTGAAGTAGAGACAGAAGAGACATAATGCCGCCCAGGAGAGAAAGGCAGTCACCTGATCGTGAGGACAGGGATGCCCGAAGAAGGGGTAGGCCAGCAGGTAATCCAGAGATGGAGCATCAAATACGAGATCTCAGGGCGAGACTCGAAGATATGGAGACCACCCAAAGGCGTGGAGCTGACGCAGGGGAGTTCAGCGATCCCGATATTGAAGAGGAAGCTGGACATGACCAAGAAGAGGTCTCAGCAGAAGATGCCTCGACAGAGAGGTTAATCAGAGCTATTTCGAGGATGAGCTCGAAGACAAAGATGGACATTCCCGTCTATGAGGGAAGTATTAACGCAGAGGAGTTGCTGGATAGGATCTGAGCACTCGACACCTACTTCGATTACGAAGACATCGAAGAGGACAAGAAAGTAAGACATGTTGTCACTAAATTGAAAGGACATGCAGCCTTATGGTGGGACAAGCTGCAGGCGGACATGCGTTCAAAAGGCAAACAGAAGATCAAAATCTGGGATCAGATGATCGCCAAGATGAAGGCGAAGTTCATTCCGAGAGACTACCAGATCACTCTGTTCAGGCGCATGCAGAACCTGAGGCAGAAGATGATGACGGTGAAAGAATACACCGAAGAATTCTATAGGCTCAATATTCGAGCTGGTCATCGGGAGAATGATGACGTAAAGGTGGAGAGATATCTGAATGGGTTGAGGTATGACATTCAGGACGAGCTGAGCATGGTTACCATCCGCTCAGTTGAGGATGTGTACCAGATGGCTCTGAAAGCCGAAGAAAAGCTGAGCCGCAAGCAGGGACAGCGAGGGCGAGGCAGAAGCCAGCCAAGAGGCAAAGCGGTTTCCCAGAAAGAATTTCAGAAGCCCAAGGAGGATTGGCGAAGACCTCAAGGAAAAGATGAAAGAGGTGGAACCTCACAGCAGAGACAACAAGTTGTTGAGCCGAGGAGGCAGCAAGATGATCAGCAAGGGGGCTACGCTGATGCAAATACATTTCCTCGTACCCGAGGTAGAGGAAGAGGTAGAGGAGGAATTATCACATGTTTTACATGTGGAAAAGACGGTCACAAAGCCGTTGATTGTCCCGAGAGGAGGATGGATGGAGGAAAAGATCACATCACTGAGGCGTAGAGGCGTGATGCTGAGAGTGAAGATGCAGACAGCGGTAGATCGCTGGGGATGCATAAAATTCTTTTGGCACCTGAGAAAGAAGTGGACAACACAGTGCAGAGGAGCAGATTGTTCAGAACGGCTTGTACAACCAAGGACAGGAAGTGCAAAGTCATAGTTGACAGTGGGATCACTGACAATCTCGTTTCAACCGAGATGGTGGAGAAATTGGAGCTGACGAAAACTAAGCACCCGAGCCCATATAAAGTCTCGTGGTTACAGAAAGGACACCGGGTAAGTGTCACTAAACAATGCTTAGTTAAGTTTAAAATTGGGAATTACTATGATGAGATTCTGTGTGATTTCATTCCCATGGACGTATGTCACATATTATTGGGAAGACCATGGCAATATGACAGAAATGTTGTTCATGACGGGAGGATGAACACATACACCTTGGAGAAGGATGGGAGAATTCATAAACTGCCGCCGGTAAAGGATAAGGAGGTGAAGCCGGAAGTTAGCAGCACGATACTTCTCATGAGTGGGAAAGAACTTCTCACAGAGCTAGAGAAGGATGAGAATCCACAATTCTTTGTTGTCAGGAAACCGAGAATTGTCCTGACAAGCACAAGAGTGGACGACTTGCCAGAGGAGATTCAGGAACTGCTTGGAGAGTTCACTGATATCATCGTGGACGAACTACCTCATTCGTTACCACCGATGAGGAGTGTGAGTCATCACATTGACTTCATACCCGGAGCAAGTTTGCCAAATAAGGCAGCGTACAGGTTGACACCTCAGGAGAACGAGGAAGTCAAAAGTCAGGTACAGGATCTGCAGGACAAGGGACTAGTGAGAGAGAGTCTAATTCCATGTGTTGTTCCGACCGTACTGAGTCCAAAGAAGGATGGAGGCTGGAGGATGTGTACAGACTCCAGGGCGATTAATAAAATCACCATTAGGTACAGGTTTCCACTACCGAGAATGGACGACTTGATGGATTGCATGTGTGGGGAAAATTATTTTTCAAAGATAGATCTCAAAAGCGGATATCATCAGATCCGGATGAGAGAGGGAGATGAGTGGAAAACAACATTCAAGACAAACGAGGGTTTGTACGAATGGCTGGTCATGCCGTTTGGGTTGACAAACGCGCCAAGCACATTTATGAGGTTGATGAATGAAGTCCTGCGGGAATTCATTGGCAAATTTGTGGTCGTATACCTGGACGACATACTAATTTTCAGCAAGACGAAGGCTGAACACTTGAGGCATTTGGCCACTGTGATGAGGAGGTTGCAGCAGGAGAAGTTGTTAATCAATTTGAAGAAGTGTTCTTTTATGCAGACAGAACTCATTTATTTGGGTTTTGTAATTTCGGAAAACGAATTGAAGATGGATCCTGAGAAGGTGAACGTGATCAGGAATTGGCCATCGCCGAGAAATGTTTTTGAGGTAAGGAGCTTTCACGGGTTGGCGAGCTTCTACCGGAAGTTCATTCGAAACTTCAGTGGAATAAGCGTCGTGATGATGGACACTGTGAAGAAGCGGTATAAAATTTTTCAGTGGACAGCCGAGGCTGAGAAGAGCTTCAATCTGCTGAAGCGGAAGATAACGGAGCAACCAATTTTGGTGCTGCCAGATTTTCAAAAGACCTTCCAAGTGAAGTGTGATGCCAGTGGGTATGCTGTTGGAGGCGTTTTGAGTCAGGATGACAGACCTGTGGCATACTACAGCGAGAAGCTGGATGATGCCAAGCTAAAGTACTCCACGTATGACAAAGAATTCTACGCCATTATCCAGGCATTGAAAAAGTGGAGGCATTATCTCATACCCAAGGAGTTTGTGTTGTACAGTGACAATCATGCGTTACAGTTCGTGAGTCAACAGGAGAAGTTAAACCAGAAGCATGCGAAGTGGGTAGAGTACATGCAGTATTTCACGTTTGTGATAAAGCACATTTCGGGGACTGCGAACAAGGTAGCTGATGCCTTAAGCAGAAAGTGCTTGTTGCTACAGGAGTTCAGAGTCAAAACTTTGGGTTTTGAAAATTTAAAGGACATGTATGCAGGTGACGCAGATTTTGGCGAGGCATATGAGGCAGCCGAGAACCCAGTTCTCAGGGATAGGAGTCCATGGATTGACTACCTGATCCAGGATGGATTGCTGTTTCGGGGCAATCAATTGTGCATTCCAGATTACTCTATGAGAGAGAATTTGGTGAAGGAAAAACACAGCGGAGGCTTAGCAGGTCATTTTGGACATGACAAGACATTCTCCAAGCTGAGCGAATCCTATTTTTGGCCTGGCATGCATGCAGATGTTAAAATATTTGTTGACAAGTGTCAACATGAAAAGGGCAGAAAACAGAACACAGGGTTATATCAACCGTTGCCTATACCCGCAAGGCCATGGGAAGCCATTAGTATGGATTTTGTGTTGGGGTTACCAAGAACTCCGCGAGGAGTTGATTCCATATTTGTGGTGGTGGATAGGTTTTTGAAAATGGCACATTTCATTCCGTGTCATAAAACCAGCGATGCGACCCACATCACAAATTTTTTTTTCAAAGAGATTGTGTGATTGCATGGATTGCCGAGAAGTATAGTCTCGGACAGGGATACCAAGTTCATAGGCCATTTTTGGAGGACGCTATGGAAGAAGCTGGGGACTGACTTAGCATTCAGTTCTGCTTACCATCCGCAGACAGATGGGCAGACCAAAGTAGTCAACAGAATCTTGGGAGATCTGTTGAGGAGCCTGGTGACTGAGCATCACAGCAGTTGGGATCAGATCCTACCACAGGCAGAATTCGCGTACAACAATTCGGTGAATCGGAGTACAGGTAAGAGCCCATTTAAGATTTTGTATGGGACACAGCCATGAGGAGTTTCTGAGCTCAGGGAATCAGAACAGGCTGAAACCAGCAGTGCGAGAGCTGAGGAATTCGCTGAGGCGATGCAAGAACTTCACGCAGAGGTGAAGCAACGGCTGCAGAAATCAAACCAAGAGTATAAGCGCAAAGCCGATCAGAGGAAGAGACAACTTCAGTTTGAAGTTGGGGACATGGTTCTGGCACACTTGAGAAAAGAAAGGTTCCCAAGGGGGACGTATAATAAACTCAAGATGAAGAAGATTGGGCCATGCAAAGTCTTAAAGAGATTTGGGGAGAATGCATATGAGCTTGAGTTGCCAGAGGGCATTGGGATATCTCCGATTTTCAATATTTCGGATTTATACCCATATAAAGTCGAAGATGCACGAGCTGAAACTAATGAACAACCAGTGGTCCAATGGCAGAAGCAGTTGCCAGTGGCACAAAAGCCTCAGATGGAGTGCATACTGGATAAAAGAGTAGGGAAGAAGACCAGGAGAAAGCAGTATTTTGAATACCTGGTGAAATGGAAAGATCACCCAGTGGAGGATGCCAACTGGGAGACAGAAGCAGTGATTTTGAAACATGGGCAGACTATATAGGAGCTCATGGACAGGAGCCCATGAAATCTTTTGAGCCGAGGAGTATGATGCAGGAGCATCTACAACATCATGACGCGAGCCAACGTGGACAGTGCCAGCATGCACCTTTTTGAATCGCTTTGGGGATTTGTTGCGCCGCCGTTTGAAGGAAGGCATTCAAAGCCGAGCGCACTTGTATTGTAATGTAGATAAGAGAACATTAAATTGTTTTAATGCTGGTAGATAGGGTTAGCTGTAGATTAGATAGTTTTGGCTCTCGAGAGGGAAAACGGAATATAGGCACCCTCCTTTGTATCATTGTAAGAGTCTGGATTATTCATTATTAGCATTGGGAGAAGAGGAGCAGAACATAGAGCTTGTGAAGAAACTCCATGTACAGACATTGAATTAATAGGAAAGCTTTGATTCAGTCTCATGGATATGTTTGAACTCTGTGTGTTGTTGATATTATGCTTTTGCATGCTTGCTTCTTTTTATGCTTATCTTCTATATGCTGCGTATGTGATTGCGTATCAGGTTCGAAACCTGAGAGAATGATTGAATGAGTTTCAATTGTTTCTCTGTTTGAGCCAGGAGATTCCTGCATAGAGTGCAGTCGAATTCCTTCGCATAGAGTGCGTTGAGGAGGCTAAACAGTTGAACTTTTGGTCTCGTTTTGCCCAGAGTCGGGGTGGGTTGTTTGAACCGTGCAGGTGAGTGCAGGTCGAACGAGAGTCTCAGTAGCAAGTCTGAGGAAAGAAAGGCCAGGATTTGATGCGACTGTGAAAGCGCAGAATCTGGAAGACACCAACTCTTGGAGAGCTGTTAGAAGACAAGCGCAGGAAGTGCGCAACGGTTTCTCTGAAGGAGCCAGAGAAGCAAAGCTCAGGAGAGTTAGAACCTTTGCACCAGTTACACGGGCGAAGCTGTTGAAGTGGAGAACTCTTCAGAGGAAGAGAATCGACGACTTGAAGCCTTGGAAAGGAAATTTCCTCCAAGCGCAGGTGGAACAAGACTGCTATCGTATTTCGGTAGATCAGGGTTGGCGAGTGCAAGAGTTACATGCACGTTGAAATCGCAAGTCGTGATTCCCCGATTAAATCGGAATCGTCGATCACTAGAAGGACAGGTGGCACGAGATCCCAAGGTTTCAGGACTCGGCACTTCGGCAGTTGCAAAGTCGAAAGAAACACAGAGAGACAGCGAAGTCCCGGGTTGCGACGGGTCCCATGGAGGTCGTGTGGAGTATAACACACGACATCCTCATCTCAGTACTCAGGGTTCCGAAATACAAGGGCTCGGCATCGCGAGTGGCGACATCCCGAAGTATTGACCGTTGACCATCGGGGATCGGGGTTTCAGCGTTTGATTGCACGAGCACAGTGTCGCAAACCTCGCGATATCGCGAGACCCGATAGCCCGATACGCGAATAGAAGATCGCCAGGAAGTGTCCTGTGGGCAAAGGACTCCCGAGGGAGTTGGAAGAGCTTTGACTCGTCGGGCCTGTGAAGAGAAGAAGGTCCTGGTGGAGCGACCGTCTGCTGAGGGGCGGGTTGCGTCAGGAAAGGATAGGTGGTTGTATCCACCTTCCGGTTGTAGCCAGAGAACATAGGGGGTTGTGGCCTCCTTCTGGTTGTAGACATAGAATTGGGTAGTTGGAGCTTCCCTCGGGTTGTATCCTGAGAAACTAGGGGGTTGGAGCCTCCTTCCGGTTGTAGTTGGAAAACAAAGGAAGTTGGTGCTTCCAATGAATGTAATTCTTTAAGACATATAAGAAAAATAATTCTGTCATTTTCTCTCGCTTTGTGTTTCCACGTAAAAAAATTGGTGTACTGTGTATGTGTATGATTGTTCATTTGTTCATTGTTTATTTACTCTACAAATATTGGATGATAATGCTACATTGATATAACAATTGCATTATATGGTTAAAAAGGATTAGATTTCTCTAGTATTGATTCACCCCACCCTCTAAGTAATCCAACACAATGATTTGTTGTTGCAGAGGTTGAATTGGTGTTTTCATGGTGAAATTGAACAAATTTCATAGTTGCAGAATGTCTATGGTGAAAATTGGGAAACTTTTTGGCAAAATCCCCAATTTCTACAGCGGAATTGATGAGGAATTGTTGCGCATAAAAAGGAATGTGTGCAGGTGTGCGCATTAAAAGTGCATGATGCACAGTGAAAATATTGTGATACAGATAAAATATTGGCGCACAGGTGTGCGCACTTAAATTTGGTGATGCGCGGTGCAAAGTGGCAATGCATGGAAAATATTTGCGCATGGGTGTGCACACTTAAATTTGGTGTTGTGCGATGCAGAGTGGTAATGTGCGAAAAATATTAGTGCGTAGGTGTGCGCACTAAATTTATCATTGCGTGGTGTGAATTGAGTGGTGCATGAGTAATAGTGGCACACACAGTGTGCGCATGCATAATATTGGTGCACGCGGTGTGCACAATTTTGGCAGAGCGTAGAGAAATTTTGTTGGTGCTTGCGCAATGTGGGTATATTCCCGTCGCACGATAGTTTAATTAATGGTGCACGTGGAGTACTGGTGTGCAGTGGGAGCGTACTAAAATTTGGCATGGTGTAGCGCATAGAGTGTAGTGCATGCGGAATATTAACATGTGACACAAAAATTGCACGCAATACGTATTAGTGCATGAATCAAAATTATGCGTGGTAAATATTGGCGCGTGACACAAACGTAGTGCGCACTAGTTATTAGCGCGACATAGAAGTGCTCCACATAGGTTATAGGTGCGCGGAGCATGCACTACCTTATGTTATTGTTTTGAATGCTAAATATGAGTGTACATGTTCAAATTTTTGCACGTGAAGTCGTTTGGATGCTCTACAACAACAAAACAACAGTGAATTTCTACGACATTTTATACTGTTCAAAGGTCATCTTTTTGCAACATGTTTTTGATGCCCTAAACAACGTTTTTAGCTAAGAAACCATGAGAACAAGGTGTACCAAAGTACATTATGTCACTGCGGCTCAAATGAAAGAGCCCAAAGAGAGATTTCTAATGGTGTAAACCGTTCGTCAAACGAAGCTTTTATGAGGAAGTTACATGACAAACAATGGAGGGTAAATTTTAAGACCCAACTAACCTCAAAGGGACATAACTTTCTGCTCTGGAATAAGATTGAGGCACACAAGTAGTCTATGGAAATATATTGAACCATAGAAAATATTCCTAGAGATGAATTACAATTCTGGGCATGTTAAAAATGTTTAAGATGGCAAAGAAGGTACCTATAGCATTCCCAACCAAAAACACTAATTGGCCTAGAACTTCAGCAGGTTGTAACTAGCAGCCCAGAACCCAAAAAGAGGTGAAACTTGGATAGACTATCAAAAATATGTATATGAATAAAATAAATTGAGCTCCTACTAAAACTCCAATGGATTAGGTGCAAAAATGCATAATTACAGCGCATAATTGCATCAAGTTGAAGAGTGAACAGAAAAATTAATGGACAATTTTCAAATGACCATAACTTTCTGCTCAAGACTCAGAATTGAGCAAGGGAACAATCATTAGAAAGGTATTGGATAGAGGAGTATAATTATCCACCCAAAAAATTGATTTGGGAAGTTAATTTTCACAAGATATCAGAATAAGTAATTATGATGTATTATTGCAACAAAATTGTACATAATTTCATAAATTTGTTAAATTATTTAGCCTAACAAATTTTGTTGGCTGCACATTTTTGCAGAGTTAAAATTTTTTATTTCTTAAGAATTGAGAAGGTTGAAATTTAGTTAAATATAAGAAAGGTACTCAGGGAAAGAGTGCTATGAAAAAAATATTTCATAATATGATCAAAATCCAAGACTACAAAATGTTAAGGTATGAATCTGGGTGCAACCATAAAGTCTTGGGAAGCCACTACAGGAAGTCCACTCATGTTAGTCAAGTACTCAATGGAATTTGGGAAAGGGAATAGATCATGTAGTGAATGAATTAGTGAAATTACATTTACACCCAAAGAAACCAATATACAAATTAAGCAATACATTATAGTCAGATCTATTATAAAAGGAATTGACCATCAGAATGATAGTAATCAGATAAATAAAGAGGCTTAATGCATATATGGATAAAGAGTGAATCATATCTAGGGATTAAATATGCAATTATAGAGTAATGTTTCCCTTATGGTTATCAGAGTGCGTAGGGAAGCATGGTATGAAAGGAATCACTTCAAGGGTAATGAAATGAAGGTGCACATAAGTAAGGAGTGTCAGTTGAGGTATAGGTGCATTGATATGGCAAGATGGAAGAGGATTATGCAAGGCAGGTTGAAATCAGATTGGTCAAGTCAGGAGAAGTAATAGTCATCAAGAAAATCAAAGTGATGATATGATCAGATAAGGAAGGGATAAATCGAGTACCTCAAGAAGGAAGTTGGTGTTAACTATCCAAGGTTACTCAGAAAACATGACTGATAATATAATTGGTTCATGAAGGAGTTGGATCAAAGGGATCTAAATAATAGTGGAATGCTAAAAAACAATATCAACATAATATGTAGTTGAAAGTCCATGAACATCCTAGGATAATGGAAGAAGAAATCATGAGGTAGATATCAAGCTAATGGGAATGTAGGACAACACTCTAGGAGGGAAAGCAAGAATAGTAGAGGATTGTTGATAAATTCCAAAGGTATTGAATATATTTCCATAATAGCATGGAGATGTCAAAGCCAAGAAAGACTTAAAAGTGAAATGAATCTCTGTAGAGAGTCAGTAAATAACCATGAAGAAGAAAATGGTTCTATGCATGGTTTTGAATGCAAAAGAGATGGTGCCTAAGAAGAATCCATATCAAGTGTCATAGAGCCATGAGTGAAATTTCTAGGGGGTGGAAGTATCACTTGAAATTATGATGGTAAATTAAAAGCAGTATTAAGTACTTTTAATTAGTTCCATGCAACTAGAGAAAGAGGAAAATGTGCATCCTTACAGTATGTCGGAGATTGGCTATGCAAGCCAAGTTTGAGGCTAGTTGGCAAGGAGAAGAGAAGAGTGTAAGAAAACTCAAATACTAAAGTATTCAGTCAAGGAAGAGTTGAAGTAGTTCAGTGCGAAAAGTAAATGGATGTTGAAGATCTAAAGTATATAAGACAACATGATTGGGATTATAATTCATCCAAGTATGAGTTGGGATAGATGGATCCAGGAAATAAATAAAAGCTGAAGGTTAATATCAGTTTAGTATTTGGATGGAAAAGAAAAGGAATCCAAGAGTGATTTGGATAGAAAGTGCTCAGATCATAAATAATCATGCACAATGGTTATAGTGAAGAACACATGAAGATTCAGGAATCCAGAAGAATTGAAAACTTCTGGGATAAACAAGGAAAAGTGGTACAGGGAGAAATAAGTTGTTGCAATTACTGTAGCAACAAGTATGTTATGGCTCGTTGGGACAACCATAAAGTGAGAATGCTTGCATGTTTGCAAGTGTTGCTGCATATGGAAGGAAGCAATAGAAATTTGGAATTTTGATTATAAGACTGATAAAGAGGCATGAGAGATTCTACTGTCATCAACTAATCAGGTAGCATTAAATTCGTTTAATGGCAGTTGTGCATGTAAGTATTTTTATTTTGAAATTATGTTGTACAATTGGCAAAGGGAAATTCAGGTAAGAATTTCCCCAAAATTGAAATTTTATAATACGTAGTATGGTATTGTTTAAGTGCATTAACATGAATAAGTTACCAGTGGGTGTGGTAAAGGCTAAAGGCATGTTATAGTTATCAAAGATTTTAAGCTTTTGAATGCCCACATTTACATAGTATCATGTCATGTTAATTTGGTTATGAGGTAATAACCAAAGAAATAAAAGATAAGAACTTGTTATAGGAATGATGCCAGGAAAGATATTCATGTATGAGACCAGGACATGGTTGGATATGGAAAGGTATGGATATAGAAAGGTTATGTGCCACACAAATACCCAATGAGATTTATACCTTTAAAAAAAACTTGGATTGCAACCTTTTTGCTAACACTAATGAACACCACATAATTATATTCTTGGTGTAGTGTTCGGGTCAAAAAGGAAGGCATCCAAATAATCAAGAAGACAATGGGAAGTTTGTGGAGAATGTGTCAAGACATTGGCCATATTTCCAATTTATGAATGGTGAGATACATGAATTAGATAAAGATCATTCTGAAAATCAATACAAAGGTGCATTGAATAAATAGGCATTGAGAGTTGCACTCATGTCTAGTAAGTGGCAGAGTTGCACTCATACATGATAGAATTGTATACTTAAATGCATTTTCCGAATGCGTTTTGTGAGTGTATGAATATATATTTTTGCATGGAAATAATTATACTAATGGCTGAAATGTTGCTAAATCATGGAGTTGAGAACATTTCAGGAGTTGTTATACATTACAACAAGAAATTCACAAGTCAAGTAGTCACATGAGCATTGACTACATGAAAATTTATGTTTATAAAAAGAAGTAATGAACTTACTGATATTAATTATGAACATGTGTATGCATAGAATGATAACTCATTCTATCTAATAAATTGTTTTGTAGTTGTGATTGAATTGATTAGTGTAGACAATTCTAAGATCGTGTTATAAGGTTTTTGTACATATTGCAAGGAAAGTATGATGTACAAGAAATACTAACAATTTTTTGGTTGAATACAAGATAGAATCATTGTAGAAAAAATGGTATTCAACATGGTGCTCGCTGAAATCCAGAAGGAAGACTGCATCCTATTATTGCAACAACAATAAAAAAAAGGTTATGAAATAGAATTTCATATTTTGGGAAAAGTCAGTGAAATTAATTTGATTTCTAAAATGAAATTTTTATAATGTTATCTCATGATAACTGCATGTGTGTGATGCAGATGAGATAATATTGATTAAAGTTGGAATGATGGGAAATAACAACTACTGTTGAGGACACTAAATCCCTATAATTGTAGAACCTTGGTGGGGTTCTGGTAATGGGTTAGTGCTCTCCTTGTTTGTGAAATCTTTGGCAAGATGGATCGTTGAAGGACTTCATAGAAACAAAGGGATGTCTGAGCCTGGAAGGGTGAGTGCAACAAGGAGGATGAAACCCAATGATGCTTATGGAATGGTAGCTTCCATAAGGAGGGTGTGTCAAATGGAACAATGAATTGAATTATTCTCGGAAGCAACTCTATGGAATAGAGCAATTGACTTCCATCTGTAGTATGAATACCATAATTGGTGTTGTAAAGTGAAGCACTAGATGGATAACAAGCTTCCAATAGATAAATATTGGAGATTTTTAAAGAATTTGAATGGTACATGGTATATAATGCACTGAGGACAGTGCATAAATAAGGGGAGGGGAATATAATACCCCTAGGTCGAACCCCAACCGTAAATGTAAATACAAAATGTACTTAAGATGGTGAGATGTTGATATCATTTTGCATGCACCTTCCATGGTATAGTGCACACATGTACTACGCACTAAAATAATGAAGTGTGCACCTTCCAAGATACCGCGCACAACAAACTTAAGTGTGCATGATTTTGAGGCTAGAGAGCCTTTGTGTATATGTTGTGTTTTGTAGGCTAGTGAGCCATTTTATTATAAGCCAGAAGGCTTACATGATGAATAGGCCAGAGATCCTAGATGTTAATACATCGTTGCGTGTAGACCGACCATGATAAAATAGTATGGGGGACTAAACTCCACTAGTTAGGGAAAGGGGGGGCTACAAGTTAAGAATAATGGGCTAAGCTAGGGAGCTTAAGCCAAAAAGGAATATTATATTAATATTCCTTAAAGTATAAATCATGTATAATTATTTTATCCTAAGTTCTAAGGATGGGGACAAGTGGACCAAAGTATCTCTTAACATGAAAAGTGTCAAGTTGGGAACATGCATACATATAGTTTGGACTTAGTTCATTTTCCCATTCATTGATTCATTCCATAATCATTCACTCACTCATTCAACCATCCTTCATGCCTTCCTGTACCTGTACCTGTAACTATATCCATACCTTACTATCACTGTACTTGTACCCGTACCCATACATGTACCTGTACCTAGTTAGCTTAGGAGCTATATTGAAGAAGCGGGTTGTCAGGCCCATGGGAGATTGAAGAGGTGGGTTGTCAGGCCCGTGAGATAATATCTCTAGGTGAGATAATTACTGGGAATTGATTCCCGAAGGTGCTAAACTGCAACTACAAGGCTCTGAGACTTCCTGTCTGGCTTGTTGTTGAAGCCCGGAAAGGAAGTGGGGTAGCTAAAGGACGGTTGAGTAGAGAAGGGGCACACTTCCTGGGGTGGGACAAGAATGTGGGGAATGAGGGATTGTAGGCTGTTAGTTTGAGTTGGAACCTGTGACAGAGTCTTTCCTGTTGTCTGAGATACATCGACCTGGTTAGGAATCCCTTTACCTAGGTGGAGTTTAGTCCCAGCTCAACGGTGACACACTGCTGAGAGTGATGAGTAGTGTGGTCTAAGGATGGGAGGTTTGTGGAAGGTCTAGACACATTTGGTGATATTTTTACCAAGATAAGTGTCAATTGTGTGTTAAATTACATGTTGCATTATTATTTATGTGTTTATTTTTATGGGTTATTCCTGTGTTTTTTGCATGTGTATTTTTGTTATTATTTTGTATGAATCTATGCATTTTCATAATGTATTTGTCTATTTTAAGTTTTATATAAAGTTCCGCAAGAGTTTCTGTGTGTATATGTTTTAATTGGTATATAGTTTGGAAAATGTTATGTGGCATAGCCCAGTTGGATGCTGGGGATGTTACATCCTACCAAGGAAAGTGATTTGATACCACTTGTAAGGTACAAGATGTAATATAATATGCATAAAAAAGGAAAATTCAACATATATCAATGGAACAACAAAATATTGAGAAGAGAAACACCAGAAATGATAAATTTATTCAAAGAAAGCAACGTTCACTTGCCTCTTCAAGGGGGGAAACCTCCAACATAGCAGAGATCTATTACAATAATTCTTAATACAAAGCTTCCTCATGCTTTCTACTCTTATTTATACTAATTCTATCTTCTAAATAACATTATAGAGGAAGATCTTTCTGTTGGATTACTGAGAGGGGGGGGTGAATCAGTAATAGAGCAATTTAATCCTTTTTAACCATATAATCCAAGTGTTATATCAATGAAGCATTATCATCCAATAAATGCAGAGTAAATAAGCAATGAACAAATGAACAAACACACACATACACAGTACACTAGTGTTTTACGTGGAAACCCAAATCGAGAGAAAACCACAAAATGATTTTTCTTATATGTCTTGAAGAATTACATTCATTGGAAGCACCAAATTCCTTTGTTTTCCAGCTGCAACTATAAGGAGGCTCCAACCCCCTAGTTTCTCAGGCTACAACCTAAGGGAAGATCCAACTCCCCAATTCTCTCGCTACAACCAGAAGGAGGCTACAACCCCCTATGTTCTTCGGCTACAACCAGAAGGTGGCTACAACCACTTGTCCTTGCCCCGTCCAACTGCCCTGAAGTATAAGTAGAATGATGGAACCACTGTCAACTTGTCACTATGAGACATACCGTTGTAAACCTGTACCAATAAATCTGAACCATGCATCAACCTGTACCTCAACCTGTAATCAACCTGTACCATAAACAAGTGCATCAACCATGCACCAACCTGTACCAAACAACTTGTAATCAATCTGTACCATAAAAAAGTGCATCCAATCATGTACCAAGTATGTACCAATCATGTGTCAACTACTCATCAACTATGACTCATCAATATGTACCAACATCATCAACTATACACCTCATGTATGTGCCAACTCGTCAACTACTTGTCTCAACCATGTACTCAACATGTACCTCAACCAAAATCTCTCATCAATTTCATCATACAAATCTGATTTATAGCTCTGTAATAGACCTGGTGTATATGATCACATTCCTTCAAACCTTCCTTAACTTTAACAACAAGAGACCAACATTTTCATCAAACTTTTCTTTAGTCTGACATGCCTAGTTTTGGATTAGTCAACAACCCTACCTTGAACTAATCATAAATTTGTACCTATAATGTATAAAGATATGAAACCGATACACAATTCTCTTCAGTGTGTTTTATGCAATTCCTCCAAGTTTCACTACTTGGAAACTCTCAGAAAAGAAGTTATAACAAAAATGGCATAACTTGTTGAATTCTGGCTTATTCTAGAGAGTGACCTTGTAGAGCGTGCCCCACATGGAATATTTGTTGAATTGATCTGAAACTATTACAAAGAATACTAAATATGTTATCCTAACCAACACATTTGGTTTCACTGAATTTGGATCTGTTATGAAGAAGTTATGACGTTTTTACCTGAAACACCTGTTTTTGACTAGTTTTAGGACTAGCCACAAACCCTATTTTCCACGGAGTGTAACTTCAAAAATACAATGACCCACAAGATAAATTTCTTAACACAAATACTTGGATATTTTTTCTCAATGGCATAGAAATTTCACAATCTGAATCATTATAGAAAAAAAATTATAGCGAAAATGGTGAGATGACCTACAAATAACATACCTTAGAAAGCACCATCAAAAGAATTTATCCTTCCTTGCATTTCGGCCTTCTTTTCTTCACTTTCCTCAGAATTTAGGCTTAGATATCCTTTGGTTACCTCATACACCTATAGGTATTCAATATTCTCAAGTGTGATTAAAATGAGAGAGCCTTGCCTCTTATTTATACTCTCCAAGTAGCTTCCTTCAAATCATCTTCTAGGTCACTTGGCCCCACTTTCCTTATTTTAGGGTTAACTCAATTTTGATTTCTCCATTAAATTTATTATTGAAATAATTTATTTGGTATTCACTTTGAATTATAATACACTCATTACTTCACTTTATTATTTACCTTTTAAAATCTCTTAAACCACTTTGACTACTTTGACCTTTTGGGGCTTCTAGATGACATATGAGGGTCCTCCAACTTCGTAAGGCCATAACTCTCAAACCGTGAGGAGTTATGTGACGTTCCACATACCACCAAAAATGGAATGAAATGTACTATCCATATAGAATATTATTATATGAAAATATATCATAACTCATACCATTATCCATCCAACAAACTTGGGTCCATTACCCAAACCTCGGGTCTCCAACTTCTCATGGCCATAACTCTCTAACCGTGAGGATTTATGTGACATTCCACATACCACCAGAATTGGAATGACAAGAAATATCCATCTAGGATCTCATTATTCCACAATTAAGCATGGGTTCTCTTACTCTGCAAAGCATCTTCCCGTGAGGGCTTTCACCATAAGGGGACCACTTTGGAGTTCATCCGTCTTTACTTCTTATAAACCATGACAAGATAATAATGAGTCATATTTGCATTAAAAAATCTTGGGTCCATTACCCAAACCTTTGTGTTGCGAGGCTTTCATCAAGGGTTGACATCAATGACAACCAACCTTAGTCAACAATCTCCCCCTTTGGCATTGATGGCAACACTTTGATGCAATACTGAAATCATATCACTCATGCTCCCCTTGGAACCATGCCTCTGTCCTCTATATCTGATAAATTTTCCTTTGTCCTCTACATCTGATAAATATCTCCCCCTTTGTCATCAATGGAAAAGGTATATTTCCATCCAGGGACGCTCCCCCTGACTGAACTGTCCTCTTATGGTGCTTCCTCATGTACATCTAAGACATATAAGATAAGCATTCAAAAAGCATTCATTTTGAAGTAGAAATAACTCCAAGTCTTCGGCGAAGATATTCAAAGGCTTCCTGTGGAAGTGGTTTTGTGAAGATGTCTCCCACTTGTTCTTTTGTGCCCACATACTCAACTCTGATGTTATTTTCTACAACCTATTCCCGTAGAAAGTGATACTTGATTGGAATGTGCTTCATCTTGGAGTGCATCACTGGGTTTTTTGAGATATTGATGGCACTTGTATTATCACAATATATTGGAATGGGCTCATCATACTCAACCTGTATATCTTTCAAAGTTTGTTTCATCCAAAGAACTTGTGTACAACATGTTGTTGTTGCAATATACTTTGCCTCGGATGTAGATAGAGATATTGATGTTTGTTTCTATCTTAGCCATGATATGAAACACTCACCTAAGTAGAACGCTTCTCCACTAGTGCTTCATCGGTCATCAATACAACTTGCCCAATCTGCATCTGTGTAGGCAATAAGTGATAGATCTTTTCCTTTTAGATACCATAATCCAAACTCTTATGTTCATTTGAGATATCTGAAAATTCTCTTTACTGCTACAACATGTGATTCCTTTGGTGCTGCTTGAAATCGTGCCACCTGTCCAACTGCTTGTATTACATCTAGTCTGGATGTTGTCATATATAGTAGGATGGAAATCATTGACCTGTATTACCTCTGATCCGTAGACTTCGAATCATCATCTTTTCTCAACTTACAACAGGTTTGCATGGGAGTGATAACTAGTTTTCAACATTCCATTCCCAACCTCTTTAGCATTTCTCTGATATACCTGGTTTGAGAAATAAAAATTCCTTGGTTGATTTGATGTATCTGAAGTCCCATAAAGAAGGATAGTTCTCCAAGTAATGACATTTCAAATTCATTCTACATGTCTTTTGCAAATTTCTGGCTTAACCTGTCATCATCACTACCAAAAATAATATCATCAACATAAACTTCAATTAATAAAATATTACCTTGACTTACCTTGATGTAGATGTTGTTGTCTGCACTTCCTTTTCTGAACCCTGCCTATTGCAGATACTTATCCAGTTTGGAGTACCATGCTCTAGAATCCTGTTTTAGACCATACAAGGCCTTCTTTAATTTACATACATAGTTTGTGTTATCTGACAACTGAAATCCTTCTAGTTGTTCAATGCAGACTTCTTCTTCAAGTTCCCCATTCAGAAAAGTTGATTTTACATTCATTTGATATACTTTAACATTTTTGGAGCATGCATAAGCTAAAAGTAAATGGATTTCTTCCATTCTGGCAACCGGGGAAAATGTCTCTTCAAAGTCGATTCCTTCAATATGTGCATATCCTTTACATACCAATATAGATTTGTTCCTTGTAACCTATCCATCTTCATTCAATTTATTCCTGAAAACTCATTTTGTGCTAATCAAATTCTTATTCTTTGGTCTTGGAACCAACTCCCAAGTGTCATTTTTCTTTATTTGATCCAATTCTTCATCCATGGCCTTATTCCAAAATTCATCCTTGTTGGCTTCTTCAAAACAATTTGGTTCAATTGTAGATAGGAGTGGTAGGTGTGTTTGTTATGGTGAATGGATTTTTCTTCTAGTCTCAACTCTTGCATCTTTGTTTCCAATAATCTGATCTGAAGGATGATTCTTCTGTACTCATTTTCTAGGTGTCTTTGGAGATACTTGCTGAACTTTCTCTTCTGCTTCTGTCAGATTATTTTCATCTTCATCTTCCTCTTCTACTTCTTTTTCATCTTCTTCTTCTTCGGAAGGATGTTCCATTGATTAATTTTCTTCTGCCTGTTTCATTAATTGTTACGGTGATGCTTTCCACAATTTTGTTCAATATCATATTGTAACACTTGTATGCTTTCCTTGTACTTGAGTAACCAACAAGTACTCCTTTTTCCACACGAGAGTCAAACTTTCCCATTCTTCCATATTCTCTTTTGATGTAGCATTTGCTTCCAAAAACTCTGAAGTTCTTCACATTTGCTGGTCTTCCTTTCCATATCTTGTAGGGAGTTTTGTAAGTGTTGTTTATGAGCATTACTCTATTTTGAATGTGAACTATTGTATGCACTACCTGTTTCCAAAAAATATATTTCAATTTGTAATCCATTAGCATTGTTTGAGCCATTTCATGTGTAATTATCATCCATTATGAAAATGTCCCTTTGTCCTTGAACCATTCTCTGAACCAATCTATGAATCCATGCTCTCATCCACTATCATATATCTATCCAAACCTGCTAAGTGTTCTTACGAATCCATCTCTGTCCATACTTTCCAAGACTCTACTTGCGCAACTGTCCATAATGCTAACCCATTTATCATTATACTATCAAACTATACTTCTACTAACTGATTTCTCTGAATCTGTCTTCTCAAACTCTGCAAGCTACTCGAAGGATGGTTCTTTGGTCTGTCACAACTATCGCATAGACTCCCCCTGTCTAATATTCATATTACTTGGGAGTCTCTAAGCTGTATGGCTCAAAACAATTCCTTCTCTGATGTGTATAATCATCATCTTCATTGGTAGATTCATCATCATCTTTATGGGTAGATTCATTATCTCTTTGATCTCTGACTTCTTTCTTTTTGTCTGTGGATTCATCTTTCACTGCAATGTCTAAAAGTACAATCTCTTGAACCTATTCCTTATTTACTTGCCCTTCCTTTATTTTAGTTATTTTCCAAACCTTTTTGTATCTAACATCTTTCTTTTTCTCTGTAAAATTTTCTTCATCTCGTTTTATTGCCAATCTTGCAATCTCTGGTACCTGGTCTTTGTTCACCCGTTCTTCTTGTTTTCTTATCCATACTTTCTTATATATGATATCATTATTCTCTTTCATGGAAGTATCGGTCATGATTCTACAATCATTGGCTATGTGTCCATAGTTATGACATTTGTAACACTCAATGTTACATGCGGCCACATAGGCACTTCTTGCTTGAAAATTTCTTTTATAATCCCTGCAATCTGCAACCTTATGTCCAAATTTAGTACAATAAAAACAATGACCATAAAACAAATTTGCATACCTGGGAGTGAATGATCTTCTTTGTGGCGTAGTCCTTCTGAATTTTTGGCTTGACTTATCATGATCATGATTGAAGCTTCTTTGTGTCTTGAACATGGATGGTCCCCTTGAAGATGTATCTTTAATAGATTTCTTAGATTCTGGTTGACCATGATTTCTTCATTTGAGTACTTGTGCATAACTCTTTCTATTTTCTTCATTCTTCTTTTCTAGCAACCTAGAGTGCTTCTCTTCATTCTCTATAATTGACGTGGATGTTTTTGTCTCTTCAACATTCGTGTTGAGCTTGGCAATTTCACTTCTCAATGTGACAACTTCTTCTTTAAGATTCTCAACCTCTTCTTCTTTCTTCATTATCTAAGACTTCATGACTTCTTTTGTTCTTTTTTCTTCTTCAAGATGAATTTTTAATGTGATTATTTCTTCTTCAAGTCCTTTCTCTTCTTGACCAAACTCTGCCTCAATCTGGTTTAGATCGTTATTTCTTTCCTTAAGATGATCTGTCAATATCTTGTCTCTCATTTCTGCTTCTTCCTTCTGTGCTGCTATGTTGGTTTCCAAACACTGCTTTTGATATTCAAGATTTTCTTCAATTTTTCTGGCTTCTTCTAGCTGAGTTCTTAAGTTCGTGATGACCTATTGGGCTTCTTAAAAAATGTGAACACTTTCCTTTTGTTTCATCAATTCTTTCTGGAGTGAATTGTTTTCTTCTCTTAGTTCATTTAAAGCACTAATCAATTCTTCTTAATAATTGTCTTCCTTTTCAATTATTTTTCCTATCTCATTTCCTTCATGGAATTCTATTTCAAGATGTTCGTGTTTTTCACAATTAACACAAAACAACATACCTATGGTGATTATGTTCTCTTCATCTTCTGAATCTTCTTGATATGGTGAACATAATTCTTCTTGATTTGTATCTGCATCTTCTTTGACATTTTTTGGATCTGTGATGGGTGAAGAATATATGTCATGTAACTTATCCCAAAGTTCTCTTCTTGATGAACATTTACCAACTTTTTCTCTTACCGGATTAGGTAATCCTTCCCAGATGAAATCCATTGCTATTTTTTTATTCTTCCTCAATTCTTGCTTGGCTGCAGTCTTTGCCCTTTTTGAACTATCATATCCTGTAATAACTGATAGCCAAATATAATGTCCCTATGCATGTAAAAATACTTGCATCCTTATGCTCCACATCTCATACTTAAATCCATTCTGACAATTAAACATTGGTACTCCATTCTCAGAATAATCCATGATCTCCTTCCAGTGGTTAAATTGTTTTCTTAAGGAACCGGATCTATTACCAATTGTTGGATTACTGAGAGGGGGGGTGAATCAGTAATAGAGCAATTTAATCCTTTTCAACCATATAATCCAAGTGTTATATCAATAAAGCATTATCATCCAATAAATGCAGAGTAAATAAGAAATGAAAAAATGAACAAACACACACATACATAGTACATCAGTGTTTTACGTGGAAACCCAAATCAGGAGAAAACTACAAGATGTTTTTTCTTATATGTCTTGAAGAATTACATTCATTGGAAGCACCAACTTCCTTTGTTTTCCAGCTGCAACTGTAAGGAGGCTCCAACTCCCTAGTTTCTCAGGCTACAACCCAAGGGAAGCTCCAACTCCCCAATTCTTTGGCTACAACCAGAAGGAGGCTACAACCCCCTATGTTCTCCGGCTACAACTGGAAGGTGGATACAACCACCTGTCCTTGCCCCATCCAACTGCCCTAAAGTAGAAGTAGAATGATGGAATGACTTTCAACCTGTCACTATGATATATACCACTGTAAACCTGTACCAATAAATTTGAACCATGCATCAACCTGTACCTCAACCTGTAATCAACTTGTACCATAAACAAGTGCATCAACCATGCACCAGCCTGTACCAAACAACCTGTAATCATCCTGTACCATAAACAAGTGCATCCAAATATGTACCAATTTTGTACCAATCATGTGTCAACTACTCATCAACTATGACTCATCAATATGTACCAACATCATTAACTATACACCTCATGTATGTGCCAACTCATCAACTACTTGTCTCAACCATGTACTCAACATGTACCTCAACCAAAAGCCCTCATCAATTTCATCATCCAAATATGATTTGTAGCTATGTAATAGACCTAGTGTATATGATCACATTCTTTCAAACCTTCCTTAACTTTAACAACAAGAGACTAGCATTTTCATCAAACTTTTCTTTAGTCTCACATGCCTAGTTTTGGATTAGTCAAAAACTCTAACTTGAAGTAATCATAACTTTGTACCTGTAATGTATAAATATCCGAAACTGATACAAAATGTTCTTTAGTTTGTTTTATGAAATTCCTCCAAGTTTCACTACTTGGAACCTTTCAGAAAATGAGTTATAGCAAAAAAGGCATACCTTGCTGAATTCTGGCTTATTTTAGAGAGCGACCTTGTAGAGCGTTTCCCACAAGGAATATTTGTTGAATTGATATGAAACTATTAAAAAGCATACTAAATATTGTACCCTAACCAATACATTTGGTTTCATTTAATTTGGATCTCTTATGAAGAAGTTATGACATTTTTACCTGAAACACCTGTTTTTGACTAGTTTTAGGACTAGCCACAAACCCTATTTTCCACGGAGTGTAACTTTTAAAATACAATGACCCACAAGATTAATTTTTTACCATAGATATTTGGATAGGTTTTCTTAGTGGCATAGAAATTTCACGATCTTAATCATTATATAAAAAAAATTATAGCAAAAATGGTGAGATGACATGTAAATAACATACCTTAGAAAGCACCATCAAAAGAATTTATCCTTCCTTGCATTTCGGCCTTCTTTTCTTCACTTTCCTTGGAATTTCGGCTTAGATATCCTTTTTCTACCTCATAAACCTATAGGTATTCAATATGATCAAGTGTGATTAAAATGAGAGAGCCTTGCCTCTTATTTATACTCTCCAAGTAGCTTCCTTAAAAACATCATCTAGGTCACTTGGCTCCACTTTCCTTATTTTAGGGTTAACCCACTTCTAATTTCTCCATTAAATTTATTATTGAAATAATTTATTTTGTATTCACTTTGAATTATAATACACTCANGGAAACCAGTTCATCCAGCCGGGAAGTCTAGAAGTTTACAACCTAACAGTCTTAGAAAACATAACTAATCTGACTAAGCTATAGCTAAGAAAAGAAACTAGTAAAGATAACCGAACCCCTGTGGGGTCAGACACTTGGCGAGTAACCTGACCAGGTGGCTTGAGAGGCCGTGTACCAAGGTTCCTCTTCGATGGGAATCCCTTTGCCTTCCAGATGCATGTCAGTGTTCCCGTTTCTCTCATCCATGTTGGCAGCTGGCAGGGTATCTCCAGGCAGACTGTATGCATGTAGGCGTGTAGCTGTCGCAGCCTCCGGGTCCTCATGCATGACCTGCTCCACAACGACCCCTACTGAACGTTGCGTCTGATCATTCTTGTCATCTCCGTCTACATGGGGTTCCTCTACTGAAGTCGCACCTTCAAGAGTGGAAGGGAAAGCATCTTGGAAGGTGGAGAGGATCTGGAGGAGGGTCGAGGTCTTCCCATCCATAAGTTGCAGTCGGAATTGGAGGTCCTCCATTCCCTGATGGAGCTCGAAGACTAGTCCAAAGAGAATGGTGAGGCTATATTTCAATTGCGAATCAGGGATGAAGTTGGTATATGAGTACGCCCTGTGTCGGGCACTACCAAGAGGAGGTGGCACCCCCAAGGGTGGTTGGGAGGAGCAAACTGCCAGTGCAAAGGAAGGTATGCTGGTTCTGGAACTCAGTGGGACGATCGAAAATCGTGAAAGAGAGCCCGATGAACTATCAATGAGGACTAAGCATTCAAACTAGGAGGCTAGCGGGGTGGAGGAGGTGAGAGGTTCCACCTCGCGCTGCAGAGGCGGCGAGGATAATGTGGAGGGCGAACCAGGGGGATAAGAGGAGGTGCAGGGCCGAGGAGGATGCCAAGGAGAACCTCTTTGTGGCCTTCCTCTTTGATGCGGCATAATGTGCTCCAGTTGAAGGTAGGAAAGAGCTGAGTGCCCCAGGAAAATGTGAAGATCCTGGAGAGGGCCGAGGGCTGCGAACACCATGAGAGACCAGGATGAACTAGGTCATGGGTGGGGATGGAGAACATTTTCATATGGAGGAGCCATAGTAAGGTTGGTAAAAAGAGTCGGGCACACCAGAGTTAATGGTGCTGCAGCGACATGAAATCTATTAAATGCATGGTCGAGGCAGCAGAAATTGGCACGAGCCTAGCACATGGCTCTCTGCCTTGCTGGCCTGTCCTCTCTCCTGCTTGGCACCAAGTGTCTCTCACTAACACCCCATCCGGGGGAATTATAATACACTCATTACTTCACTTTATTATTTACCTTTTAAAATCTCTTAAACCACTTTGACTAC
>ML803082.1:162542-199818 GCA_009831015.1 Picea engelmannii
ATCTCTTAAACCACTTTGACTACTTTGACCTTTTGGGGCTTCTAGATGACATATGAGGGTCCTCCAACTTCGTAAGGCCATAACTCTCAAACCGTGAGGAGTTATGTGAAGTTCCACATACCACCAGAATTGGAATGACATGTGTTATCACTCCAAGAAACTCCTTAGGGTTGTAGGCTAAGGATTCTTGGTAACTTAAGAAATCATGAATAATGAAAGTGTGGATCAATGGGATAACTGAGAATAGCTAATGGGAAGACAACTCACAATGCAATCGAATGAAACGGTTCTTTTAGGAATCAATGAACAAACAGACTAATATCAAAAGGTATGGAGAAAACTGATCTAGATAATCAAGTACAACAGTGTGTAGGATCATACAAGCCATCAAAAATTCCTTTAGTTCAAGTTTATGAGCTAATTAAGATATGACAGTTCCTAATAGCTGAGCTAAACTGAAATAAAGTACAGAACATGAAATATATGAAGAAATCTATCATTAACAACAAAAGAAGACTAATTCTGTATTGAAAAATAAGTGTCTTAGTACAATAGCCAAAGAGTATCCAAAATTGAACCTTTAAACTCTTAGAAAAGCTAGGCATTTATAGCCTTTTACAATCAATTTCAGATCCTAAAAAAATGGATCTGATATTCTAAAAATAGAAAGTCAAAACTGATTTACAAAAGATAAGGAGAGATCCTCAAGATGAGGTCAACCTCTATCTTTTGGTCTTCAAACATTGGTTGAAAGTTGATGAAGTGTAGCTTAGCCTTCCAAGGCTCTTTGATATGTTCCTTTGAAAGTGGAATTCGAATTTGATGATGTGTGCCAAAAATCCCTATCATTTTGCCCTTGAAAATCACCAAATCTAGTCAAAAAATTCCCTTTTGACTTTCATCTCCAAGAATGGCCTTTAGATTTTGATTTGATAATTCATAACCAACTTATTGAAAAATATTTCAAACCATTCAAACCCAAAAAATCCTGATCTGGGCGAAAATTTGGATATTCTGGCCGTGACAGGCTTTCAACAGCTAATTTACCTGAAAATCTACTCCTTAGCTGTTGAAAGGCGCAACTTTCAACAACTAACTAGTTATAATTCTTCCTTCTGCGCTGGTGAAAGCGTAGATTTTTTCAAAATCAAATTTCTTGGTCATGGAGAGCCCGTTTTTCATGCTTAAATAGTTGATCGACATCTACAAATCCTAAGCTTTCCAATGGTGCTTTCAAATCTTCATTTGGAGTCTGGGAAGATGTTCAAATTTTCCCTACAAGATTAGGCATCGTTCTTTCAAAAATGCTGGTGCGTTTTTTATCGCTAACATCTGGCTCAAACTGGGATGGATACCTCCCTGCGAGGTCTCCAAGAACCTAGCAGACCTTGTGCCTTTTAGTATTGGTCCATGGAGTCATTCAGCCTTTTTGGTGGTTAATGAGCACACACAGGCTCGCCTAAACCACCGAAAACAAAAACTTACCCAAAAATCGAAACTGGGTGAATCTCGATTACCTGCAAGAGAACAAAGACCTCAGGGCTTTGATAGACGAAGATCCTCCCTCTATTTATAGTGATACCAATTCTTAGTATGAGGTCAACAGGCACATCCACCGTGACTATCTTCCATGATTAGGAGGGACAGGGGGATTTTCACCAATTGCATATTTCAGCCTTCCAGAAACATAATAAGGAAACCAATCTGCACCACCACAACGGAGGGTGTTGCCGGTTGCAACCATGTCTCTGTAAACCTTTTCCGGATCGTGTATCAATACAGCAACAAATTCAGATACAAATCATTTCTAGATCCTCTGATATGTGCAGGTAGCCTTCCGAGCTGGTGAAAGTTTTGTTTTATCTTTGAGAAGAAAATAATGCAGAGCAACAATGATCCTACATAGAGTGTTAGATTCTTCAGCAGCTACTCGATAAAGTGTTGTTGACACTTGATGTTTGAACCTCAGGTGACCTGCAATGCTTGATTCAAGAATTGATATGCTAAGCAAGTGAGGAAAAACAAGTTAGAGATATCGAAATAATTTAAGCAATGACACCACAACTGCAGAGCAACAAAAGGAAATCCAAATGCACAACTGTTGTTATCTATGGCATCGAAGGGTTCTCAGAAATTGTCTGTCTCTCTGAACATCTGTTACCCAAAGCAGTTGATAGTGAAAAAGGAGTATGATTAGAAGCCGATTGGTTTGATGTATTTTGCTGTTTGTGGAATGGTTCAATGTCAGCAAACATTGACCTGAGCTACTCCTCGTCCAATCTGTCAAAGTCTTGGGATCCTTTGGATGGTATGGATGCTGCACTTCTGCAATTGAATTCATCTTCCTCTGCTGAAAGAGGTTCACTAGATTTTTCAAGGAGTGATTGGCATAGAAGTGGATCTTCTAAACAACTGGCCATTTTTGATGGGACAACATTTATGTTGGCTTTATCAATATGAAAATTGTCATCCAATTTGATTTATGCATCATGAAAAGTGTCTTCCTTAACAACTGTTCTCACTTGCTCCCCAGGTTCTAGATGAAGATCCGGACCCACCTCAACAGGGACATGGTTTATGTCATTTCCAGATTCAGAGTATAGATCCGTCATACCTGATATGGCTACAAACCTAGCAGAAAAATTACTTTTCACACATTCATCTCTTTGATAATCTGGACCTTTGAACTTCTGGCAAAACAGGTGCAACATCTTTAGCCTCTTCCACAGTACTAATGGGATTTTTGGTTGAAGAGATTTCTGTAGGTTCTGGTGAACATCTAAAAATTAAATCCTCATGCTGACAGCTTGAGTGTGCTTCAATATCCTTGGTAGTTGCAATGCATTGGCTTGCATGTGATGTTACAGAAGAATGTCCTGGTGTTATAGAAAGGGGGAATGAAAATGCTTCTTGCAAAAATATTTTCTTCACCAGTGTGTCTGTTTTGAGGCTCCCCCTTATGTAGGGAATTGGTGGAAGGATGGTCCAAAGGGCTATACTCAACATCCATATCCGACTGTCCTACACCAGATAAATACAAACCATATCCTGGAGAAGAATGATTACAATATCCATCGAACACCACCTTTCCAGAATGCACTTTTCCAGGTAATGCACTAGTGGTCACATTCTCAGTATCTACTTTGCTGGGCAAACCACTCGTTCCCTCTGTTAATGTAATATTTGTTTCTGCATGTGATTCAGTGAGTGGATGAATGTCCTCAATGTCAACCATCTTCTAGATTTCTTGAGTAAAGAGGATTGCAGAGAGATTCAGGTAAAATAAACTGAATCTCGACCTTAGCACTATTGCCACCATCTCAAGCAAACATTGTCTAGAATACCCATCTTCACAAATCACTAAAGCACTAGAAGCACCGAAATTAAAAACACTTTTTGTGGACGATGGAAGGACCAGATTCATCATACTCGGCCTTTGCAATCCACATCTGTTGGAATGTGCTGAGAGATGCCAAAATAGAACCTCCAATCCAGACACTGTACTTCCTCTCTGGAGGTGCAACGACCTTGATTTTCATGCTGCTAGGAGCCAGTGCAGTGATTTCCTTGCTCATACGGTCAGCAATACCAGGAAACATAGTAGACCCACCACTAAGCACAATGTTTCCATATGGATCCTTTCTAATATCCACGTTACACTTCATGATGGAGTCGTATGATGTCTTATGGATACCAGTAGTTTCCATCCCAATTAGAGAAGGCTGGAACAATACCTCAGGGCATCTAAAATGTTCGGCATCAATGGTGATCACCTACAGTTTCAGTTGCCATCCGTACCAGACCCTCTTGTTCAGAATTTGGGAGTATGTCTTCTCTGTACAGGCTTGAACAATCTTTGAAGAGCTAAGGGGAATTTCCCAGAGCAATTGTTGAATGTAGCAAGCTTCCGATCCACAACTTGCCAAAGGAGAATGACTCGAAAGGACCTCCAAGATCTAGTGGCAGAGGAGAATTGCATGCAGCGTGCTAGTTGCGTTCATATTCTTTATTTTGCTGAACAAAATCCCATGTGTATCGGGATATGAAACTTCTGTCTACGATTTCAATGGCTAGAAATATGGAACCAATCTCTTTCAAACATTTACCCATCAGTCATGCTCGGTTTTCTATTAGAAATAAAAATCAAATCAAATCAGTTTAAAAAAATTTCGATCTTGCTTAGAGGCTGGACTCAAACTTTTTGGAGTAAAAGACAATTCGATTTGTTACAAAAAATCTGGAATTTGTCTCTATCTTGTGTTTCCATGTTCTCTACTCTGCCATTTGCCATCTGTTCATGCAAATTTAACTGCACGCATCCTCCTCATCTGCAAAACCGAAAATGTAAGGCATATTCCCAGATGATACTAGACCAAAAAGATTGAAAAGATCACCACAGTGTTGTTCTGCCGGAAGGCTTATCCTGTCCTCCTGTAGCTCTTTTTTGAAAGTGATTTAGCCAATTTGCAAACCTAGAAGATTTTTCTCCTGTCCCTATAGGAAAAGGGGACGCAGAAGCATTATGGAGAAACTTTGGCAAAAGCACAAATGGTTGAACACCATGACCAACAACCACAAGTCCATGCGCTCTAAGAAAGTTGAAAGCTACAAAGACATCAAATTCGTTATATCGCCAGAGGGTATCCACTAACACCTTCGGTACCTCAATGTCTGTCGAGGAATTCAGGAAAACAAGTTTGATGAGTTCCACAACATTTTCCACTACAACAGACTTATGCACTAGTTTTTCAGTACTGAGATCCTCATTCTGAAGCAATTTCTACACCTTCTTTGGTATTCGGTGACGATTTGCCCTTGTTTTGCCTCCTCTAATATTCACTCGACCTGTTGGATGCTCATCAGTAGAGTAGGAAGCCACCATGCAACCTATAGAGCCCACATTAACCTCAAATGCAACACATGTAGATGCAGAGGAAGATACATTATGTGTACCCACTGCAGAAGAATGCTCATGTTGGATACCATAAGCAGGACCAACACTGTTATCTATGGGAACATTGGAAATTAATTTCTCTGATGGAACAGACTCAGACTTTGTCACATATGAGGAAGAACCCCCAGACCTTTTCACTATACTTAACTTAGCCATGGATTTGCATCTCATAACCTCATCAACTGCAGCTGCAATACTTGGTTCTTCAAAATCATCCCACAAGGCATACAACTGACCAGGATTAGCAAAGGCATTCTGACTACGAACAGGAATTTTCTGCCAATGATTTTACAAGACCTTTTGAGATTCCTACATTATCATTGTCTAGAGCTTGCTCTCTTTTTAGTTGTTGCAGGTGCTTTGCATATCGTGTGGCAAGCAATGTACAAAGATTCATCAAAGCTTTCTTAACTGTTATTTCATGTTTGAAAGAAGCAATTCTTCTTCGGCAAATCTCCGGAGGAGATGGAAAACCAGGTATTGCAACCCAATCAACACGATGAAATCGATCCCCCAAGGATGCTCTGTATCTTGCATAGCTAGTAATCAAATATCTCTCTAAACTATCAGTCCAGGGAAATCGTCTCTTTCGCATAGGCTTCAGCCTTGACAGAGCACTACTATGATTAATAAATGTGTCTTCATTATCATCTTATTCATATTCTCATTAACCATATTGTCTGATTCAATTATTTTTTTCTTTCAAACGTTCTGCCATGCACCCCAACACAACCACTTTTTGAGGAACAACTGACTTTGCTCGTCCCTTTTCAACAATGTTTTTTTCTGCTTATTCAACAATGACTGAAAGCGATCTACATGCTCGTAGGATGAGATTATTTTTCTATCTACTCCTACATCTAAACCAACAGTACTGGCTCTTATTAAGTGAAGTCATGCTTCCAATGAAGCCATGTCAAGGGATGATTTACTGATAACCTCCTTGATCTAGACCCAAAAAGTAAAGGAATGCCTAGAATGCAGAAATTCATTTTAAAAGGATGACAGAACCATCCTTCTTCTAAAGGAAATATTTTGACATTTATGTTGTTCATAAATTCTAAATAATTAGCGATAGGGTCATTAAAAACGTCAAGGAATACCTCTTTAAGCAGTTGTTCCAACTGAAGATTGACATGTTGCTGTCGATGGCTTCCACCGATCTCCATGTCAAATGTAAACTACTCAACTTCGATCAAAGAAACATGCATGATGTACCACTGATCTAATTCTTTTTTCTCTTCTTCATGTCTGCTGCAAATTTCCAGTCTCTGCAAATCTTGAAACTGTAGGCTGCCCTCATGATCCTCTACATATCTGAAACTGTCACTTGTTGTCTTGTCAATTTGCTCTTCACTTTTTAAGTTTTCAAAAGAGGAAATATGATCCTGATAACAATCTAAGATAGTGGATGTATTTGGTGTACTATTTAAAACATCTATACTATGGCCATCATCCCGTAGATCATCAATATCTTGGTCATGATGAGAAGCATCTCCTACTATAGCATATTTCACATAACTATCTGATTTATTATTCAACAAATTGAAATCATGACAACATTCAGGATAGAGAAGGTCATCCGAAAAATGGTCTTCACAAAATACATGGAAGGCAGCATGAAAATCAGCCAAAGAGCAGATGCTTGCATCTGGTAGAGGCTGGTACCAGTTAAGAGTAATTCCCTCTAAAGAAAATTTGAACATCTTAATTTGAACATCTTCATGTACAATTTCAAGCCGGTCAATGAAGTCATGGAAATCCAGCAAATGCTCAGCTGGTACTTCCCACTTCTCTCCACAAAATCTGGGGATACTACGTTCCCATTCATCTCTAGTAGGTACTGGATGAGCGTAACCAGAAATACTTGAGAAATTGTAGAACACATACCTTTTTGCTAAGATCTGATTCATTTATATACCAGTGGAGTCACCAATAGATCCGTCCTTCATGGAGTCGCCACTGAATTCATCCTTCATGGAGTCGCCAGATAGATGATTACAACCAAAAAAATGTCCGGGCTTCGTCTATCATCAAAGCTAGATCTTGTGTCGTCTCCCAAGGAAGCTGAGCTTCAATCTCCTCTCCCCGGCAATGGCGCCATTTTGTTATCACTCCAAGAAACTCCTTAGGGTTGTAGGCTAAGGATGCTTGGTAACTTAAGAAATCATGAATAATGAAAGTGTGGATCAATGGGATAACTGAGAATAGATAATGGGAAGACAACTCACAATGCAATCGAATGAAACAATTCTTTTAGGAATCAATGAACAGACAGACTAATATCAAAAGGTATGGAGAAAACTGATCTAGATAATCAAGTACAACAGTGTGTAGGATCATACAAGCCAACAAGAATTCCTTTAGTTCAAGTTTATGAGATAATTAAGAAGATGATAGTTCCTAATAGCTGAGCTAAACTGAAATAAAGTACAAAACATGAAATAGATGAAGAAATCTGTCATTAACAACAAAAGAAGACTGATTCTGTATTGAAAAATAAGTGTCTTAGTACAATAGCCAAAGAGTATCCAAAATTGAACCTTTAAACTCTTAGAAAAGCTAGGCATTTATAGCCTTTTACAATCAGTTTCAGATCCTAAAACAATGGATTTGATATTCTAAAAATAGAAAGTCAAAACTGATTTACAAAAGATAAGGAGAGATCCTCAAGATGAGGTCAACCTTTATCTTTTGGTCTTCAAACATTGGTTGAAAGTTGATGAAGTGTAGCTTAGCCTTCCAAGGCTATTTGATCTGTTCCTTTGAAAGTGGAATTCGAATTTGATGATGTGTGCCAAAGATCCCTATCATTTTGCCCTTGAAAATCACCAAATCTAGTCAAAAAATTCCCTTTTGACTTTCATCTCCAAGAATGGCCTTCAGATTTTGATTTGATAATTCATAACCAGCTTATTGAAAAAGATTTCAAACCATTCAAACCCAAAAAATCCTGATCTGGGCGAAAATTTGGCTATTCTGGCCGTGACAGGCTTTCAACAGCTAATTTACCCAAAAATCTTCTCCTTAGCTGTTGAAAGGCGCAACTTTCAACAACTAACTAGTTATAATTCTGCCTTCTGCGCTGGTGAAAGCGTAGATTTTTTCAAAATCAAATTTCTCGGTCATGGAGAGCCCGTTTTGCATGCTTAAATAGTCTATCGACATCTACAAATCCTAAGCTTTCCAATGGTACTTTCAAATCTTCATTTGGAGTCTGGGAAGCTGTTCAAATTTTCCCTACAATATTAGGCATCGTTCTTTCAAAAATGCCAGTGCGTTTTTTATCACTAACAACATGCACTATCCATATAGAATATTATTATCTGAAAATATATCATAACTCATATTGTTATCCATCAAACAAACTTGGGTCCATTACCCAAACCCGGGGTCTCCAACTTCTTATGGCCATAACTCTCTAACCGTGAGGAGTTACGTGACGTTCCACATACCACCAGAAATGGAATGACAAGCACTATCCATCTAGGATATCATTATTCCATAGTTAAGAATGGGTTCTCTTACTCCACAAAGTGTCTTCTCATGAGGGATTTCACCATAAGGGGACCACTTTGGAGTTCATCCATCTTTACTTCTTATCAACCATGACAAGACAATAATGAGTCATATTTACATCAAACAATCTTGGGTCCATTAATGAAACCTTTGTGCTGCGGGGCTTTCTTCAAGGGTTGACATCAATGAAAACCAACCTTAATCAACACTTTCTAGAAGCCGAAGATTCTATTAGGTCTTCTTACATTGACTTGTTAATATATATTAAATAACCATTATTAACTAATGTTGACCTTTATTACATGGAAAATATATTATTCTACCTATGTGAGGGGTTCGGTAGGTTATGTCCCTAACACAAAAAGGGATTCAAAGTACACTCTTTCACCTTAAGTGTTCCTATACTTATAAACATTGATTGATTCAGTCCTCAAGAAGATGTTGATGACTGTAATAATTCAAAATTTATTAAATTGCAATGACATAAAATAAATGCAAAAAAATGAGATGTCAAACCAATCTAATTTGAAGGTTGTAAATGAACAACTGAACGTATCTACCAAAAGAGAAATAGAGAAAACATCTAATCCATCCAAGTGTAAAGCACACTACATGTATATTGCTAGTAAAAGGTTATAAATGCTATAACACATAACCAAATAGAAATTGCAAACTAAACTAACTAAAATAAAGTACAAACCAACTTCACATTCCATATTGGTGGGCCCTTTCCAACTTGGTAAGCGATATTATCTAATTACAGTCACAATATTATAAAGACACAATTAATCAAAAGCCCACTTTGTATTAAGAACGACTTGTCCAATCTACAACAGTCTCATCAATCCATACATGTTGCACTACAAAAGAAAGCAACAAATCACACAACTCTTTACAATCTTATTTCCATAGTTTTGACTTACATTATAGGATGGATACATATATAGGAAAAGGCCAATTGAGGAGATGAACATGATCCCCTGTTCTCCCATGGAACAAAGAATCAAGAATAGACATGATAACAATCAGATCAAACTTATGTGATCTCGTATAAAAATTAGGACAAACTTAGAAGATATTGGAATAATTTGAAAATAGGTCACAATAGTAAATTTGAGCAAACTCATATTAGAGAATCACCCTCAACTCCCATATCTTTCACTTTCTGAGAAATCCACCCGCTTCTATATCTTAACTGTTCTTATGCGTGTGCACAATCTTTATCCCAAAACTTTGGGTGCCAACATGCCCTTAACACTATTACTTGGATTTTCCTAGAGCCAATGGCCTTAGTAACGGTGTGAATGCACAAACTCTTTCAATTTTTCCATGGGATGATGATACATGCATAACATCTTGGGCGTGGCCTCCTTCAAATAACTGTGGAAAATTAATTCTTTGATTTTGAGGATGACCTCTTGTTGTGTAGGAGGTTCTGAAGGTTGTACATAACTGGGCACTAACGCTAACCCAATATAATGTCTATCTCTCAATATTTTATTGAATGTACCAAATCCAAAGGACCATGTCCAATGTGTGAATTAAATTATGGACCCGTTGGGAACGAAGGAACTTCTTTGTTGTCCAACGATGTTCAAAATAGAAAATGGGCCCCTAGGGATCTTCATTACCCTTATACTGATTGGCCAGTTCAGAGTTAGAAATGGGCTAGAATATGAACTTTATGAATTCAAAAGCATTTTCCCAGTCCTGTATATTTGCACTGTGTGTCACCCACCATTGTACAGGTGTTCCTCACACTACGACATCCATGTCCCGAACCCATTGATCTTTTGGCACAGTTTTATCCATATGTGATAAGAATGTGTCTATTATCCATGTCCCATCAAACCTTGGGGCATCACATCATTTAGATACAATACATCATACTAGTTTCGTTATTCATGCACATCCCTGAGTAGATACTTCATACAAATTATTTTTCCACCTTTCCATGCCATCCTCCAAATCAGTATCATAAGAGTTCATATTTCTCCAACTCAACTCCCCATTCGTCATGGTATTGACATAATCCTCTTCGCTTCTAGTGATTTTATAGATGTTTTCAATAATAAAGATTTTTGAATCCTCATTCACGAGCTCATTGTATATGTCACCTTCATTTGTATCTAATGGCATAATTACACCCAAGGCATTCATCTCAAACAATAATTGTCTCTTCTTCAAATTCAACACAACATTATTGTAGAATGCCTAATAAATACCAAGAAGGTAAAGGTAGGGATCTAAGTCATACATGACCTCAATCACCTCAAAATAAACCTTAGTATTCACTCCTTTGATGTTCACTTTGACCTAGTCTAGCTGACCTATAATATATATTCTATATTGATTTTCCAGCAGAAGTTGAATGGGTGACCATACCAATTTTGATCTACCCATCAAATCTTGGGATTTATTTGGAAATATGTTCACATCGGATCCCAAATCCAACATGACATTGTCAATCTCATAGCTTCCAAGTTCATTCGTCATATTGAAATCTTTCCTTTGTGCTTCTGTTTACTAACATGGAACACATCCCTTTCTGGTAGGGGGATAATATAACTATAGTTTTCCTTTCTTCCCCCATGTAGGTGCTAACATGTGTGTCAAATATATTGTGACATCATGATCATTTAACATCTCAAACAATAGTGAAAGAAGTTACTTACTTGATCTTTGTTATTTTCTTCACAACCCACGTCACACAATGCTTCTTCGCATGCCATGCACTTCAAATATTCACACACGTGCTCCTTTATTTACCTCTATTCAACCAGTCATAAGTCTTATTGTCTATGAGATTCTTCCAGTGATCTCTACATCACGCACTTGTTGACGAGCGTTAGTGACACACTGTCAACTAGAAGGTCAAATCCAGACCAGGGTTGTCTAAATAACCCAAGCTGTTTGGAATGAAATGACCTGATGGGTTTAATGGCTGCGTTGGCCAACTAAAGTCCTAAAAATAATAAAAGAAACGAAACTAATATATAAAGCTATAATACTGAGAATATAAGTCTAATAATTTACAAACGTCAAAATAGAAAGATGGAATATGTGCATATGATTATAAACAATGCATGCACAATTTACAAGATTTACTAGATATCTTGCGAAATATATGCTTGTGTAAGTGTTTGTAAAAAAGATAAGGAAAACACATACTTTTTTCTATTTTCTGTCTAATATTTAAAATCTAAAAAAAACTAAAGAATACTAAGTGAATATTATTGAAACAAAAATAGATGAACAGTTAAAGCTAATTCAAGTTGTTCCTATTTCATTGATAAATAATCTAACTAAAGAGCTAGTAAACTAACCTGTGATTAATCAATTAAAATGAATTTATTCTCCTGTGCAATTCAAGCTCCTAGCTATCCCGCTTATTAAGGAAACTTGTAACATAACATAGCTAATACTCACATAACAAACTCAAAGGTGCTTTGGAACAAGAATATAACAACAGATTGATAAAATATAGAGATCTGGTGATCTTATGATAATAAACACTTATAATAAAGGAAACTTAATACAAAACATTCATATAATCCATCATCCAATATCCAGCATAAATCAACAATATTTAAATGAAATATTTGATCACAGATGTAATATGGAACAACAGATTATATACATCATCAAAATAATTAATAATATGAAATACCATATGATAACCATAATAAAGTTGCATCAAACGTAATAACATTTCATAAGATAGAAGTAAAAACATAACAGGGTAAGCGTCACACAGGTCTAAAGCCAAGTAGTGAACAACCTCTCCATATCAATCTTCCAAAATCATATGTCCATAATGTATCCCATCCCAAGATGTCCCTTCACTACCAAGAGTGACCAATATTTAAACTAGTTCAAGATTCATATACTCTTATCATACAAGATAGAGTTGAATCCACAAAAATAGATAGTATTACAAAAATAGTGAAACTAGAAACCACTCATGTATGAGTTGGTTTGTCAAAAATAAACCAAAGTTTTATGAACATAAAAGACATAAACTACTGAATAATAGAGTGTATCATCCAAGGTGTTTGCTCCATGCAATCAACATCATAATCATCAATTTCCTGTAGATAGAAAAACCGATTTGATATTTAGAAAATTATGCTAACTATTATTCAAAAACAGGTTGGCTACATAATCATAGATTCTGTAGCTAGTCTTATTATTAGCAAAAGAAATAAAAATTAAATCTCCCTATTTTGATTTTTCATAAAAGAATGGAATAAAATCAAACAAAATCGTTTTTACCATTAGAAATTAGTAAATGAAGGAACGAACAGTTCTGAATTTTTGATGGCTTTGAAACTGGTTGTATTTTTTATGATTATATTACTGGATCTCTTGATTATTTTATTTTCCCTTTTTGTGTATTATTTCAAGTCTTGGTTCTCTCATTACAATTGATCCAGGTGGATATCGGTGGCCACCCACCTTTTCCAACTGGCTCAAAACAATTTTCTGGCAATTTTGTCAATTTACTATTTTTAGCAGGTTTTAACTTCCGGGGCCATTTTGAGGGACCAAATGAAGGTTTTCATATATTGAGATTCTAAATGATAGCCAAAGGCATGATTGAGCCCCCAAAATGAATCTCCTTGATGATACCTTTCGAACAAGCTATCACATGCCTAAAGCATAGATCGTATGCAAAAGTTACGACCCCGGGAAGTTGATGTACTCACTTACGCAAATGGGGCCCACGTGACTTTTGGTGCTTCATATCCTAGGGTTAGGTTTTTGGATGTCTAAGGTTTTTGGAATTTCTTCTTATTGTAAAAATTCCTTCAGAGCCTCATTGTAATCATCTTCTTGTGAATGCGAGTAGCCGTCACATCTCTTCTCAGAGATAAGCTGCCACCATTCTAGCGAATCTTTCACTCTGTATTGTTACAGTCTCTGTACATTTCTTTCATTAATAGAAATCGTGTATTACTGTACCTTTGTGTTTATGGTTGCATCTTTGATATATTTGTGTTATATTATTGAATATCTGCGATATCTCTGTGAATTTCTTTATTATACCTCCGATCTCATTTCGTGCCGAAAATAATCCGGATCACCAATAGAGAATTTCGAGAAGCTAGACATTTTACTTGCGCATGTAAGAGCATAATATCCCTATAATAGCGCTCTATCCAATATAAGCAACTGTCACAATGCACTGGTGTAATGGCAGACCGATGTGAAATACAGTCGGCAATGGATATCTCATGTTTCCCTGTGGCTTGTTCTAGGTCATGACTAATGCCTGCAAAACCCTCCTTTCCTTTGAGACACGGGGGTAATTTAGACACAAAGTCATACTGTTCAAACTGGGTAATAGCCTCATTCTTGGGACATTGGCTGTCCAGATCTTCCTGAACCAAGAAATCATTTATCTCTTTATATGAACATTGATCATTGACATTGATTGTAGAGATTGAGCTCAAATGATCTCTTTTTCGATTCCTTAAACTCCTAGAAATCAATCAACCAGACCTCTTATTCCTAAAATTCAAATCAGAGTTGTGTTGTTTCTTACCCTTGGGAATTTTCTTTACAACAGGCTTATCATTACTCTTCAGATTAGGTTTGTTCGTAGGAACAGAGGAAATTTTTCCTTTTAATTCGCCAACTACTTGTTCCAAATATTTCTTGGGCGAAAATTACATGGTAATTTCTTAACCATAGGGGTTTCCACAAAAATAGACATTGGTTCATTAAATTCTGAGCCATCAGGTGCATTGAAAACCTGGCTTTCGGTCACTAGTCTGCCCAAAATGGGGTTTACAATTAAAGATGGGTTGACTGTATTATTGACCTAGGTGAAGCCATTTCGGCTCAGGAAAATCTCCTAATTGTCCCCGATTTTCGACAAGTGAGAAATCAACAGGATTTTAATGAGTCTGTGATGAAAAAGACTCGACATAGAGTTCATGCTTTATCACTTATAACATTTAGGCATTTTTTAAAGGCTCATTAACAGGTAGAATGACATGTTCAATTCAAACCCTATGAATAACATAAGCAACTGAACGTGGTATATAAAAACCAACCCATACCAGCCTTCACATGTGATAAACTGTTTCAAAATTAAAAATGAGGTTGTGCCATCTAGGTTTCAGAAAAGCATGGGAATACCTTTTGGACAACAAGTGGATTTGCGGGAAACCATGAAAAAGATCCATGGAACATCCTCCATTTTAGCATTCTTAAACCACTTTTCTCCTTTCAATGGGAGTCTTGTCGCTCGACTTATGAAATATTCTGTTATTTCCAACTACACATCCCCAACCTTGGCCCTAAAACCATCAAAAGTCCATGTAAAGGCCTGTGCAAACAAGAGGTTCTAGCCTTCAAATTTCCTGAGGAATAAATCCCACCCGTGAGCCTTCAGGTCATCTATTGTGTCATCATGGGAAAGAAGGGCTTGGAAACCATTCAGCTCGATTCAAACCACAAGTTCCATTGCCACCGTGAAATAGATACAATGGATATCACAAGAGGTAGGTTTTGGCTTCCAAAAGATGAGCAACAAAGAGAGATCTATGCGGAATGTAATGGCACGAAAACTGCAAAGTTTGGGGACTGTCATAACTTGGAAAAATGAGTTGGTGAAAATGAAAAACTAGAGGGCTCGCAGAACTATGAGCCATTACCCACGATGAATACCAAACCCTCCAACAATACCAAACCCCAAATCGCATAATGAATGATCTCATTAATTCTCAGGACATCAGGGTGGATTGAAATCATGGGTACAACATGCCTGTACCAAGAGACATGAGTGTTTATATGACTGTTGAGATCATGAGACCCATATCAAATGTTAAACCATTGTTTTGTGCATTTGGACATTCCACAAATTAAAACCAACAATCAACCATAGAGTCAATTAAGTCACAATACCCATAATACATAAAAATCACGATAGTGAATCGATCAATAAGTTCATAAAACCTGAAATTTAACAATATGTGGGTGTCTTCAAAGTGAGATTTCCTAGGTAGAATATATAAATCCCAAACCAAGTTTTTATTTAAATTCATGCTTACAGTCATGAATTTAAAAACAAAAATAAACGAAAAATTCAAATGAAAAACTCAATAAGATAAGTTAATCCCAATCATCGTCTTGAAGTTCAGAAACTTAAGCGTTTATAAATGAAAGGTGGTGGTAGCTAGAGAAAGATATATATTTTTTTTTGTGGTGACTTCGATTATGATAAAAAATGAAAAAATTGGTGGCTGCCAACAACACTGTATCTCTTTGTGCACACGATCTTCATCCAAATAATTTTGTGTGGTGTGTTGCAATTATTCACAGGCTTGGGATTCTTCCAATGATATCTTTGTGGCATGTTTCACCTCCTCATGTACCCTATCCCCTTCTAGAGACCTTTGTGTTGCATGTTGTAGCTCTTCCCATCCTCTTTCTTCCTCTAGGTCCCTCTGCACATTATGCAAAAACTGCTTCTACTACACAACATCAAACTTAATAGGAGCTTGCGCTTCCTTTCTAATCTTCCCCTCCATTCTTTGGCTCAATATTTCTTCGTGCTCAAAGTCCATTCATGTCTTCTCTACGTCTTTGGTTATCACCCATACATCAACTTCCTCATCCTTATTTTGATTCCCATGCAACTTTACAATCACCATGTTGTAGTGTGCCTTCTTCTCTTCCCACTTTTTAAAAAATTCAGGACAATCCTTTGTGACATGATCGGTACTATAGAAGTACCCATAGAGAGCGTGCGGTTTAGTGAAAAATATAGATACATGGCCTATCTTTGCATAGTTAAAAGAAATGGGTGGTCCTCCTTGGTATCCACCTCTCTCAACGTCTCCAAGGTCCCCACCTTTCTTCTCTTCCTAAAACTGAAAGACATCATGGGTGTATTCCTGCATCAACTGAAGTGACCGACATTTTTTCACATCATGCCCCATGGATTTGCAGAATTCATAGAACGAATTATGGTGATTCTTATGATATTTATCTAGTGTTGGGAAGTGAGGTGGGATATGTCCCCATTGTTTTCAAATCTCGCACCATTCCTTCTAAGGCCGAGTTGAAAATGGATTTGGTGCACCTGTCAGGAGATAAATTCCCAGTGTAGGATATTCATCCATGCAGTGACCTTCCTATCAACACTTAGTACACCATACGTGTTCCCACACCACCTTTTCCTTCACCATATCTTGAAATTGCATTGTCATATTTACAATTTGGAATTGCACATGTGCCAATCTTGCTAATGTTTCTCCACCTCCTGGTGTATCCTTCAAGCACATCATAATCTCCATATCCTGTGCTTGAGTAGTTACCTTTTGTTGGGTGAGTGGAACTCAAATATAGGGAAGAATCCCCATGATGAACCATTCTTTGTGCTGAACATCCTAGATCTGGAACGTCAGTCTATCTAACAAGATCTTGAACTATTGGTCATAGTCCCATAGGGCCTCTCCTAGTTGTTTCTTGATCTCCTTAATCTCTGTAATGCATTGAGACTTTTAGTTATGATTTTAGAACTCCTTAAGAATATATCTCTTCATTTTTTTTAGGGACCTCGTATGTCTTGTTGGCATAGTTTCCTTGTACTTCATGTACCATGTCGGGTCTCTTTCCTTGAAAATGGTATCCAACTATGAAATATTTGATGTTTCATGTATGATCCTCTTCATAGACCATATATCCTCAATAGTAAACCAATGATTCTTTGCATTGTCCTTTCTCGTCCCATGGAACATGGGTAGCCTTAGAGTTGTATCCTGATTTTCCGTTCTTAATCTAGGATAGTGTCCTCCTGACTAACTAATCAGTGTTGGGGATCTCGGTACTGATAATATCCCTTGTGAAGTATTTCTGACTTCGTCCTCTTCTTCACTCATATATTCTACTCCTATCATTGTGTTGTTTGTTGTTCTTTCTTCTTGGTTACAAATGCACAAGGGGGGTGGTTAAAAGGGGGTTTTACCTCCATCTTATCCCATAACAAAGTTACGAACTTAACAAGAACTGTGACCTTAAAATGAGAACTCTATCCAAAAAATATGATATTTTTGGGTAAAAAGCGCCAAAATCAACTCCCAAATCAAAAAGTAGCACCGCTTTTTTATTTGGGGGTTGATTTTGGTGTTTTTATCAAAACATGGTGCTATCGATAACACCCTTTTTGGGAGGTGTTTAAACTTGCAACCTTTTTGAAATCTTACTCTTGAGATTGTAGACAGTTACCTTGACATTTTAGATAGAACCCTGAAATTGACCCCTGAATCGAAAAGTGATGTTATCAGTAGCACCACTTTTATTTTATTTATTTAAATCTATGACCGCATTGAAATGTGTCCTTAACCAGTGGAACCACTAGAAATACAACACTACAAATTGACTCTTAAATCCAAAAGTGTTATTTTTTTTTGTATCTAATAGAATTGACAACTGGGTGGGCTCACACTTGTTTGGCATGGGGTTGATTCTGACCGCTACCACTATAACCTCTGTATCATCCCAATGAATCCATCTCCTCTCTCTTTTCCCCCTTCTTTTCATCCCCCTCGGTGCTAGGGTAGTATAGTCAACCATCCTATCGGGCTCCATGTGCATCAATCCTTTCTCCACAAACAACATCTTGATCCATACCAAGATTTCTTCTAGCATCCTTTTTCGAGGACCTTCCAAAAATTTTCTTTCAACCTCGCTGAAGGAATCACTATATTCTACAACAAATTCAATGTTGTATCCTTCCTTCACCTGAGAAAAATAGAAGTCGATTTCCCAAGCCCACTTATTGTCCAATGCCTTCAGCTTATTGATTGTAGTCTATTGCCAAACCAGTGGTTATTGGGGTCTCAATGCAGTATTAGTATTATTCTACCTCTTCAACCATTCATACAAAAAACATGGAAACTCAATAAAATAAATCTCATTCAAGTCATTATAGATATACCTCTCCTTCCAACGCTCCATGTTAGTGATCAAACGCCGATTTTCCCATTGAGAAAACTCATCTTCTTTCATGGTTAACCAATATTGTATTTCCTCCCGAGATGGATACCACCCCATTCTCTCCCTTCATCCTGAAATACAAAACCTTCAGGTCCCAACAAAAAAACCATTTGTTGGGTCTCTTTAGCGAAACCTTCTTAACATTGGGGGGTTGATGACCCATGGTTCATCCAGAGTTGACCAACAAAAACCCAAGGCTTTGGAATATCAATCCTTAGTCTAGGACTAAATAAGGTCTCACCCAATATTCCATGAGAATCATAGAGACCATCTGGTCTTGTGTCAAAGATGAAGGTTTAAACTACACTAAGAATCCACTCAGACTGGAATTCACACATTTCATTACAATTCATAATGATATTAAAAACATTCAACATTACCATATTCATCCATTGAACTCATAATCAACACAATAAATGATAGGAAAATGGAAACTTTACATTATTTCCATTCACATAGTGGCATACATAGACCAAGAGACTCATAATTCATCAAGAACAATGCCCTGTACTCACATACATTTTGTCATTGATACATTACAAGGCACCGTGCATTTTCTCTCAGAATCTACACATAATACTAAGATGACTCTATTACAAACTCCTTACAAAAATTGTTCCAAGCACACAAAAAAATGGACTCACAACAAGCATCATGAAAAAATAGGCTAGACTAATTTCTCTTCTTCTCTTCTCTATTGCATACATCATACTCTTAGAACCGTCCTCTATGTATTCATTGCTCCTTTTTCTTTCCTTATATTCTCTAGTGCTCTATCGCTTTTTCCTATGCTCCAATTTCTCTTCTAAATGATAGTTCTGCATACTTCTTCCACCCACATCTAGCCCATGTAGCCTCTTTGGAGTCATGACAGTCCTAACTAACTTTCCATCTCATCCCTTAATTTCTCTATGATCTCTCGTCCCACTTGAGTTAATCATTAAAGAATATTCTTGAATGTATTCTTCTTGATTCAACATGCATGTGGTATATTATTGATGCAACATGATTGTGGAACTCTCACTGGTGTGCATGACTTTTTCATGCATTTCACAACTATTGATGTGCATTCAACACTAGAGTGCACACACAAATTTTCTTCTGTGCGTGCACAATATTTATCCCAAAACTTTGGGGGACAATAAGACATACTGAACCTGCATGTCCAGGATTTCCAACATAGAGAATGGTTCATTCTCAAACTCCTCCCACACATTAAGGTCCCACTCACACAATATAATGTGAAGACTCAGTTGGAAGCCGTAGAGATTGCAATGCGCCTAGAGTCTATGCGAGGAGGTGGTGAAATATCATGTAGTATACCTAGGGAGGTAATATGGGGTACCTAGTGAGGTATCCAATGGGAATTTGGTTATGTATTATTAGTGGAAGTTATTAAATGTAAGGTGGACTAGGTCCACTATATTAAATAAGGTCCACTATGGTAGTTAGATATAATAAATGTGAGAAGGCTTTCTAGAAGGTTCCTAGGAGATAGAGAGTGTTATATAAAGAAGTGTAAACAATGTATTGAAAGATAGTGAAGAATATTGTGAATGTATCAAGCATTGCTTGAGAAGTGTTATCCTTCCATAAGGATTAATATATGGTGTTACCCTACCTCAAGGGTTTTCTCTACATTATTTTGTTGAATATCTTGGTAAATATTTTGTTTTATTCTTGTTGATATTGAGGGTTTATCTGAAGTATATTTGTAGATCTATTCATTTAATTAAAAATTGGTATCATAGCACTTTCCTTGTCCAAAGAAGGGAATACATTTTTGGTTCTTTTTGCATATTTTTTAAAAAGGAAAAAAGGGGGACAACACACTTAAGGTTCATATACGAAATTTTTTTAGTACAATTTGCAGAAAAAATTGGATATTTGAATTCCTCTAAGAAAAATACCCAATTAAAAAAAACAAAATCAGTGGAAACAAAGTCCAGGAAGTGAAGTTATCAATGTTTTAAATTTGGCAAAATTTCAGTGTTTTTCCGAAAAAAGCCGCGTGATTTTTTTTTACAAGCCCTAGTTCTATTTTTGGGTTTTTTCATAGAAAGATGTATTTTACTGGGAAATATGATGGCCCTAGTATTGAATAATTTATAAAAAAGGAGAATTTAGTGTGGAAAGAGAATTGGAGAGGTTTGGTCAATTTATACATACAAGGTGGTGCGACCATGTGGTGGAAATTGCTTGACTACAACCTGATAATGACATTCTCTGACAAAGAATTTGAAATGGTATTTTTAGATAGGTGGTATCATGTTGGAAAAAGGGATACAAAACGTACCAAGGATTTGTTTCCATGTGGAAACTCTATATTACAATTTCATGGTTGTATTCATAAAGAAAATATCATTGTTTCTATTAACCTTAGTTGCCTGGATAATTTTATTAATGTTTATTTTGTTAATAGATTGCAAGTTCCCGCAAAGAATGTTCAAAACACAAAGGTTGAGGGTGAAAATGTTCAAATTTTTAAAGATTTGAAGACCACCATGGACAAATATGTGTTTCACTATGATTTTCATGTTATTGATATGGATGATGTGGATATTTTTTTGGGATATACTTGGATGGACTCAGTTGATACAGTTAATATTAATGAGCAAAATATGTTTCTAAAGCTTTGGTACAAGAAAAGGAAAATTACATTTCTAGATCTGTCTCTTAGTAAGAAAGAAGGGCCTATGAGGGACAACAAAGAAGTTATTGAAAAATTTGAATTTGAATCAGAGGAAGAGTCTACAAAAGGAGATGAAACACATCCACAAGAAGGACACAATAAAAAAGGCAAGGAGATCATTGACTCAAAGAAAAACTATGTTGCAGAGTTGAAGAAAAAAGAACTAATTCTTACAGTTGTTTTATATCATCATCCACACCATATAGAGAAACGAAAATCATCAAAGTAGAGGCATGAGAAAAAAATACATTTATGCACTATCATGCAACCATAATGGAAACCAATCCAGAGGATAATGGAGGACTACCAACACTACATGATGATATGAGGATAGAGAAACAATCCCATGGCACCACATACACGATAAGGATCAAGATAGGTGTGGCAAGGCAACGGTTGGACATCATGTTTATCTTCCATTAGGATGGATGGATGGTCATACTTGGTACTAGTTGGCTACATTGTTTAGCCGATCATATTGTATGGTTTCTTCTCATGTTTCGAGGATGAAACATGTGAAAGGGGACATAATGTAGTATACCTAGGGAGGTAATATGGGGTACCTAGGGATGTACCCAATGGGAATGTGGTTATGTATTATTAGTAGAATTCATTCAATGTAAGGTGGAATAGGTCCACTATATTAAATAAGGCCCACTATGGTAGTTAGATATAATAAATGTGAGAAGACTTTCTATAAGGTTCCTAGGAGATAGAGAGTGTTATATAAATAAGTGTAAGTAATGTATTGGAGCATGGTGAAGAATATTGCTATTGTAACAAGCATTGCTTGAGGAGTGTTATTCTTCCATAAGGATTAATATATAGTGTTACCCTTCCTCAATGGTTTTGAATATTTCTTATGATCAATATTTTGGTGAATGGTTTGGTTTATTCTTGTTGATATTAAGGGTTTATATGAATTATATTTGCAAATCTATTTAGGCAATTAACACTTCAATAGGATTGGTGTAGGTGCAATCTCAACTTGAAAACCTCACCATGTAGCTATAGGATATGGAAATGGGGAAATTGGTGAATGAGAATGTCTAGTGTACCCTATGTCGTACAGAAGGTCGCCATCAGATTGATTGTCAATTGTTTGTTCAGAGTTTTAGACCCAAGTTTCGAAATATTTTACCAACAAATACCACATTAGCGTCAACATATTCAATATTCAAGGATTGAATAAAGTCTCAACATAGATTCTATGAGAATTATAGAGACTAAATGTTTGTGCATTGTATGAAGGAATATTATGAACAAAGGACATGTTATCGCATAATCTGTACCTTCCCAAATCCCACGACAAGTGAGGGATATTGGAGTAACAAACATGATGTCTTATCATTGCCACCTCAATAGGAAATCCCCACTTTTTAGGGATGAATATAAGTCTAACACAAGGAATGCGTCCCCATTGACCTAAAGGGATGGGTGAGATAAAGATAAGGATAAAAGTGCCCCCCCTCTCACTGGTCACTCAAGTTAAATATGTCACAAGGTTTATGTCCAAGAAAGATGAAGCAATTGAAAGTGATGAAGTGTACCTACCCAAACAAATACAACAAAGAATATATATGGCAGTTTCAAGTACAAAAATGATACTAAAGCTTCAAGAGGCAGTAAACCAAGTGAAAATATGCTAGCTGATATAAAAATACAACAATAAACAAGTTTACAACAACAATTAATAAATTGTAACAACTGCAATAAAAGCTCTTCAAAATTGCTTGAGAAGACATTGAAAAGATAGAATTTACTAAGTAGAATGATAATCAAATGTCATAAGCAACTTCTGAAGTGTTTAGATAGCATTCAATGTCAATTATGTAGAAAAGTTTCTGCAATTTGATGGTTGTCACAAACATTTATAATAGAAACAAGAAATTTAACAATCTAGGCTAAATTAGTGTTAGATTTAATTAGTAATAGATTAAGAGAATAATATTTGAGTGTTTGATCAACCTTCCAACAAAAGAGAGACAAGAGACTAGTTCCTTTAGGGTTTATGGAGTCAATTATGTTAGCACATTAACTTGGAGAGACAACAATGATTATACTTGTCTAAAAGATAACAAAGTGGAAGTTTGAGAAGTAGTACCTTAAGTTCTCAAGCACCAATCCTCAAAGAGAAGGTTCAACTAGGGTGTAGGCACTTCTAGGCCCTAGTGATTTCTCCTATACTTAGACTCTTGAAAAATATTTAATGCAATAAGAACTAGACAAAGCTTCTAAAGTGATAGCACTTTAGGGCTCTAGAAGTTTGTATAGACAAGATCTTCTTAAGAAAAATTAGCAAAATAAAGAGCAAGAAAGAAGCACCTTATGTTTCTTACTCCTAGGGTTTCAAGCAAGCAATTTCATAATATCACATATGAACAAGTAAACATACCATAAACATTTATCATGAAATGAAAATTGCATATTTACTTACTTCACCAAGGATAATCAAGCACAAAAACCCTATATTTTCCAAAATTTCACCAAGAAATGATCCAAAATAGCCTCCAAGCAAGTGTGCCTTGATAATTTAATCCAATAACCCCTTTAGGGAAAACATTTCAGTCCTCCCTCTTGTGAGAGGTGAGTTGTGATGTAAAAATGAGAGTAATTTATGTTTATTTATACAAAATGTTGACCTTTAATTAATTTTCAGGTCAAAATAAGGCCAACCTGGCCAATTTACAATAAAAATCAATTTTGACATAATAAAAAATAATTAGCATCTAAAGAAACCTCCAAGGGTGACATCATGCCCTTCTAGGGTGACATTGAGGCATAAAGGTGGAACGTTGAGCCTAAAATATAGGGCGCTTTTCCTCCAGAGCCCCGAGATGATGCCCACACATGCCACTAGGCTCATAAATGCCTACAAAACGAAAACCCTAGCTCTGGATGACGTCTAGGGTCATGATGGTGACGTTCGGGGCCCTCAAGGGCCAATTCTCATGTGAAAGAGCAAGGTCCCTCTAGGTCTAGGTTTGGTAGGGTGCCTCTAAAGGAAACTCCCTTCTTTTTCCTCATGAAAATCTTCAATTTCTTCTTACCCTTGGCTGGAGTTGCAACATCCATCTATGGGCTTTAAGCCCACATGAAGGTATGAGATAATTATTCCCTAATGTGTACGTGTCCATTGAGAAAGGTCCTCCAACAAAAACAAGTATGCCCTCCAGTGGTTCATAAGTCACAACAATCATAACATGTAAATCACATCTAATAAATAAATTACCCAAACATGTGCATCAAACCCCCCTTAACTAGAAAAATGCTCAAAGACGTTATGAAACTTAACAAGTTAGGTTTGGAGAAGGTCTTAGGGTGTCCTATTGAGTTAACTTCTCTTAAGTTTGGGGTATTTCCAAGGTGGGATCTGTTAGCACAAGAATTTGCACTAGAAAAGTTGGTTGTTTTTACGATCTATTTTGTAGCACTGGTGAATTAGAAGATTCCGCAGCGCCAACTTCCTCAAGCACACCTGTCATCAACACAATACACGGGTTAGAAAATCCATGCACACATTAAAGAGCAAGATTATGCGAATGGAGACTTTCCTAAAACAGAGGAGGTACGCTATCGAATTTGCAAATTTATTTCAATGATGGCACTACAGAATCATCTATGTAGTATGTTATGCGATTTTTCTACCTTATATGCTACTAAAACTCCTAAGATGAACTTAAGGGTGGCGCTACAGATTCTGCATGATTGTGTCACAGTGGCACTACCAAATCCACATAGTTGTTTTGATGATGGGTGCTACCAATTCACAGAGGATAATTCAGGATGGATACTATGAAATTTCACACAGGATCGGTGCTATGGAAATTACAGGCTTGTTTTGGATTGGCGCTATAGAAACTGCAGGCCTATTTTGGAACGACACTACGAAATTTGTAGAGTTATTTTGTAAGGACGCTTTTGCAAGTTTTGAGTGAGTAACTTAAAACTCGGATTATGAACAAATGGGAAGGTATTTTTGAAAACGGGAGGAGGTTTTTGTTCATCACATACCAAATAACAAAAACCTCTCTCCATTTTGCAAAATGTGTTATTTTTAGAGAGATATTATACATAGAAGTGGTGCTACGAAATGTGCATAATTGTTTTACAGCGGCGCTACGTAATTTCCTGTAGCGGTTACTGTTTGGATATTCGCATTGTTGGGAGGTTTCCACCTATCAAGGAGGATTTGAATGGATTATAAAGGATCATTTATATGTAAAGGGACACTTTCACCTAAGTTTTAGCTCCATCAAAGACCTCATGCAGTGAGGTGGAAACAATTAATGACTTCCAACAAATTCCTGAAAATTAGCAGTTTGTTGGACTTTTGTCTTTTTTATTGTTGCCACCTATCTCCAAGGCTTAGAATCCAATGGAGGAGATGGTATTCGACCTCCTAAGGATATTTGGATGCTATTTTATATTTAAGGAAAGAGAGAACTCTTGGAGAAGGGTTGGACTCATGAGCGAAGAGAGGCTAGAGAGAGTAGGAGCAAGCAGTTTCCCTGTGTGTGTTCATTTGTAAGCATGTGGGTATTTTATGATTGTAATAATTACTGATATTGGAGACTCATGAGAGATGTTATTTCAGATTTTAATTATTTTGTTTATATATCTTCTTATTTGAATATATTGCAGATTTGAGGATCAAAGGATGCTAATGATTTATGGATCCCTAAGCAACAAAGGATCTGTTGTATTTTTGCCCATCAATCATTGTTTTATTCAAGTATTTGTTGATTTATTAAACTGAGAGGATATTTGTTTAGTGAACATTCTATCTTATGTTTTCCTTCTTCATTCTTCCATCGATCAACATATAATATTGTTTTCTATTGAGCAGCTTTAGTGCCTTCGATGAGTAGAATGTTTATGACTCCATTGCCCATTGGTGTACCCTACCGATCTGCAGTTTGCTACCCTCTCCCTTTATTTATCCATATTGTTGATCCACCTGTTCAAAACCAAAATTATATTTGACATTATGATGGGTGTTAAGCTTACACTTTAGCAGTCAAAGTGTGACTTTCAGTGCTAACATTTTTTGCGTCGTTGTCAGGGAGGCAATTTGAGGATGTTGAATATCTCCCTGGGTAGAACGACAAGTACAGTTATAGCTTTGGATGGTAGACTGAAGTTGGGAACCTATAGGAATGCATATTTTCTACTTGGAAACTCCATGAAGATGAACCTGTTGGAAGACTCCACTGTGGGAACAAGCTTGGAAAGAAATGAAAGGCAGAGGCAAGTTCAGGTATCAAGTTATGAATTTCTTTATGGAACTTGTGCTCTTTGTCCTTCATTCTTTCTTGAATTTCCTTGCACACATTAGGAGAACCATAATCTTCTTTGTATACTCTAAAGACCACCAACCTTCTCTTGCATATTCCTTTTTCAAACAAGTATATTTACCCCCTTCCCATGTCATTGATTTTAAGGATATCCATCCACTTCAAACACCTGAAGAAGATGAGGTTCATATACACTTTTTTAATTAGTCTGAACCCTATTATTCTCTCCCTTCTGCGGATTTCAAAGTTGATTTATTACCTACTACCATTCCCTCTGTTGTTAATAACCAACCTATTGAAATTCAACATGCACCAAATGATTATTGTCCTTTTGCAAATAATAAAACTGATTCAGTTCAGGCTGCCAGCTCCTCTGGCCTTTACCAACAACCTTCTAGTGTTCAACAGCCCACTGAATTTCAGTTTAAGATTAGTGAAAATATGTTTGGAACTCTAAAGTTTCCATCCTTTCTTCATCCTTACCCTCCCGGATTTGTAGACTACCTACCAACTTTTGTTGGAAAAGATAACATTGTGGGAGAAGAGCATCTGTCAACCTTTCAAGACTTCATCAACAATCTGGAAATCTTGCATGAAGATATTTTCATGAGGATTTTCTCTAAATATTTGATTGGAGATGATTCCTTGTGGTTCAAGAATATGGAAGTTTATTCCATTGGATCATGGCATGAACTATATAAAACCTTTTTAAAATACTTGGGAGAGATAAAATCATTTGATCAGTACTTGCATGAGTTCACTGCTATGAGAGGAGAGGATAATTAAGTTTTGTCTGCTTTGAATTGAAGGTTATACAGTATATATTGCAGCTTACCCTTGGAAATTAAACCTTCTGAAACTGCTGCCATGGTTTATTACATCATGTCTCAGCACTCCAATATTGTCTTATTTCTTAGAGAAAGAGAGTCTACATATTTACTGCAGTTATTTAGAGATGTTGAAGAAGTGGAGGAGAATCTCTGAGCTTGTGGCAGGATTCAAAGACAGTAAAATTTTGAATCTGCACATGAGCCCATAATTGATGGAGGATACATCTACAAACAACATGTTGTTACTGGCATGTGTGCACAGTCAGAAACATTTCATAGACAACCCTTTTTTTTATGTGTACCCTAGTGATGTTTATGAGAAGCGTTTTGATGAGCATTATATTGATCAAGAGAATCCTCTTGTTGATACATGTGTATTGATCATTTGAATTCAGCCAAAATAACTAATCCATCATCTATCAACGAACCAACAACCACCCGCATCAGTAATCCATTTAATAGAACTTGCACAAAAATAGAAGGAAGAATATGCACATGAGGTGATTGATCAACAACCCTTTCTCAGTTATGATGACATCCAAGGTCAGGGGTTCTTGAGTTTAGATCAGAAATGTTTACTTATTAATCAAAGAAATTTTATTAAGCCTGGATATCATGCATTGACTTATATTCAAGAGTTGTTAATTGAAGAACAAACAGGTCATACCTTTCTCAACAAGAAGCATTTCATGCAGTGGCAGTAATTTTGTTTAAAGCCAATGGTTTTGAATCATATCTTTGAGGACTCAATAGCACTTGTGCTGGAGTCATATTTCTCTGATTCTCTTAATTTTTAATATTTCTTCATGACATTCACTCATTTAGAAGAACAACATTTTCTAGAGACCACTTTATGGTTGTTTCCATGCTTTTCCTGCTTGTTTCTTTCCATTTGAAAAGCTGAGGAGAATTCAGTGAGGAAGTTGTTTGAGTGGCTATGGTGGAAGTTTGCTTTCACCTGAGTGCATTGTAAAACCAGTTAGTGTAGGCATGTACATAAATAATCTCTTTTGAGCAAGTGTGTTTGCTTTCATCTTGTAAGTAGTGTGAGTTTTTCTAGCATGATGTCTTCAGTAGGATTACTGATAGTTGTACCCAATACTGAATCTATAACCCAATGGTCAAGGCACTGAAACTATAAGAGTTCTTAGAGCCTCACAGGAAGGTCTCTATCCCCCATGGAGCCTATGTTAGCACAAGAATTTGCACTATAAAATTTGGTTGTTTTTACGATCTATTTTAAAGAACTGGTGAATTAAGATATTCTGCAGTGCTAACTTCCTCAAGAATCAAGACCGAGAGCCAAGTGCACCTATCATCAACACAAGACACGGGTTAGAAACTCCATGCACACATTAAAGAGCAAGTTTATGCAAATGGAGACTTTCCTAAAACAGAGGAGGTGCGCTACTGAATTTACAGATTTATTTCAATGATGGTGCTACAAAATCATCTATGTAGTATGTTCTGCAATATTTCTACCTTATATGCTACTAAAACTCCTATGCTGAAATTAACGGTGGCACTACAAATTCTGCATGACTGTGTCATAGTGGAGCTACCAAATACACATAGTTGTTTTGATGATGGGCGCTACCAATTCACAGAGGCTAATTCAGGATGGATGCTACAGAATTGCACACAGGATCGGTGCTATGGAAAATGTAGGCCTGTTTTGGATCGGCGCTACGAAATGTGCAGAGTTATTTTGCAAGGATGCTTCTGCAAGTTTTGAATGACTAAATTAAAACTAGGATTATGAACAAATGGGAAGGTATTTTTGAAAACTGGAGGAGGTTTTTGTTCATCACATACCAAATAAAAAAAAATCTCTCTAATTTTTGTAAAATGTGTTATGGTTAAAGAGATATTATACATAGAAGTGGTGCTACGAAATGTGCAAAATTTGTTTACAGCGGCACTACGAAATTTCCTGTAGACGTTATTGTTTGGATATTCACCTTGTTGGGAGGTTGCCACATGTCAAGGAGGATTTGAATGGATTCTCAAGGATCATTTAGATGTCAAGGGACACCTGCACCTAATTTTTATCTCCATCAAATACCTCATGCAGTGAGGTGGAAACAATTTATTAATGACTTCCAACAAATTCCTAAAAATTAGCAGTTTGTTGGATTTTTGTCTCTTTGATTGTTGCCACCTATCTCCAAGGCTTAGAATCCAATGGAGGAGATGGGATTCTACCTCCTAAGTATATTTGGATGATATTTTATATTTAAGGAAGGAGAGAGCTCTTGGATAAGGGATGGATTCATGAGCTAAGAGAGGCTAGAGTGAGTAGGAGCATGCAGTTTCCCTGTGTGTGTTCATTTGTAAGCATGTGGGAATTTTATGATTGTAAGAATTACTGCTATTGGAGACTCATGAGAGCTATGATTTCAGATTGTAATTCTTTTGTTTACTTATCTTCTTATTTAAATATATTGCATCTTTGAGGATCAAAGGCTACCAATGATTTATGGATCCCTAAGCAATAGAGGATCTGTTGTATTTTTGCCCATCAGTCATTGTTTTATTCAAGTATTTTTTGATTTCTTAAACTAAGAGGATATATGTTTAGTGAACATTCTATCTTATGTTTTCTTTCTTCATTCTTCCATCTATCAGCATATAATCTTGTTTTTTGTTGCACAACTTTAGTGCCTTCAATGAGTAGAATGTTTATGACTCCATTTCCCATTCGTGTAGCCTACTGATCTACAGTTTGATGCCCTCTCCCTTTCTTTCTCCATATTTTTAATCCACCTATTCAAAACCAAAATTATATTTTACATTTCGATGGGTGCTGAGATTACACTTTAGTAGTCAAAGTGTGACTTTCAGTGCTAACAGGGTCTAATCCAAGTCATGTAAGTGTATGAGGTGGCATAGGGTAAGTATTTTGGCATGAGGTGCATGTACTAAGAGGGAAATGTTAAGTCTTTTCTATGGGTGCCTTTGTAGAGGGTGAGATGTACCTTGTCATAAATGTAATTGTTTCCTATCCCATTCATTGCCTTTTATTCTTAACTTTATTTCTTTTGATAATTTTCTTTTGTGCTTCAAGGGAAAAGTTGAGGGCCACTATCCTGTCTCGATGACCAGAGGTGACATCGTTATCCACAAACATTTCACAGAAATGAGAAGGTTGGCTCGTGATGATACCCCCTTTCTCTTACCTATGCTACAAAGAGCCACTACCCTGGATTGGTGACCATATAGGTGGAAGTGTCATATTGCTACATGCCCATGGTCATAATAGGTCTACTTGTGATGAGACCTCCTATCCATAAACTAGTACCTTGAGTGTTTATGTATCTTATGGGTCCCTTTTATTAATGAAAATCCTTTCACTGCTTTCTCAGGGATCCCTGAGAAAAGCATCTCAAAGTTTTTAACATTGGATTTTAACTCTTTCCAACTACTTTTACCCTTTGGGCCTTTATCCCCTTCTTCCCACAAGGTAAGGTAAAACCCTTCCTAGCGTAGCCAATTCCAATGCCCAAAAAAGGATAGGGGAGATGGAAGGAATAAAGATGGAAAATAGTAAGTATGGAAGGAACATATGATGAATTTTCACAGACCCACCCAATAACAACCCATCCTAAAGGGAAACCAACTTACTAGGGCACTGTGTTACCCTTCCAGGTATAAAGGAGGCAAAGAGAATAATTTCCATGCAAACGTCATGAAATGAAGAAGGATTCAATATAACATATTCAAGTTCTTCAAAAATCATAGTGATACATACCATGATACCCAAACTCATTACCTCATGGAGAAAGACCCACCGCTACTTCAGGACCAGGTTGGTGGGATGGATACTGTTGCTGGTGATAAATGGATTGTATTGAAGAAAAGAGGGGCCCTCTAGGACCATGCTCAAGTTTTCTAGATCTCGATACTCCATGTATAGGACATGTGGGCCTCGAGACGTGATCTCTTTAGTTATCCCTAGGCTAGGGGATAACATCTAGCTCCAATTCGGGGACATGTGCTCACCATAGAGCGCATGAGAACCTCAACATCTGTGGTATGACTTGTTCCTGCTAAATCTCAACAAAGGATATATGTAATCCCTAGGGTGGTGATATCACCCCTTGTTTATATATGATATAATAAACAAATAAGGAGCATCTCTAATTTAGAATATGATCATGAGCATATATATATACATAATGAATCAAGACAATATGAAAATGCAACTACAACTATATTGTTAACATGATATGCAATGGTATGTACAATGGATGCAAATGCCTACCTATTCTAACATACATGTACTTACTTGTCAAATAATAGGTATAAGCATACAACCAGTACAACCATGCTAGCAATGTATCATAACACTTTCCTCCGTGCTTCATCATAAACCAAAACAATGACATGTTAGGCACAAAATAAACATGAGTTAGAGCATGCATTATATCATAAGAAGTCATAAAGTCTAGCTCATGGAGGCAGGGTTGTAACACACCTGACCCCTTAGTGGTTTTCCTAGGGATGGAGCATCAAAATTTTGTTCTCCTTAAGTGGTCAAGTCCTTGATTTAGGGTCTCTATCACATTCTTCTTGTCTAAAGCTTTCCAACCATGGTCTCCATGCTCAAAACTGAGCTCAGAACTAATAGATATACCTTTCTGAAGTTCTTTGGGAATTCATTGGTTGAGGTCCAAGTGGCATCCACGTGAATCCACTTCACACGTATTGTCTCCAGGTTCCCTCATCCACCGTAGAAGTCCATCCATCGTCTGATCCCACGACTAGACTCAATATTTGTCTAACACGTAGGCCAGCAGAAGCTTCAACACTTCGACATTGAACGCCTCCTTACTATCTATGCATGAGATATCTTGAAGTCCTAAACTTTCGAAGTCCCATGCGCTTGCCAGGTGGTTCTGGCCTTTGGGCCTTTTGGTCTCTTTACAATGCTACACTTGAACCCTCTGGAGTCCTGAAGTCCCAGACTCCTGGAGTTTTGGTCACTTTGCCAACTACTTTGGCTAGGTGGCTTGTACTTGGAGCTAACATATGGAAGGGGCTAGGGGTGACACATGTCACGTCCCAATGGGTCTATAGGGTGTGTGATACACATGAATCTGGGTGACATGTGGCATGTAAAAAATGGGTCCACATCACCCTGGGTGACATCACTGCGCCACGTCACTCTGGATTGGCAGCCTCCTAACATTCCTCATATCTCACGGTCAAGATCTGGCCATGTAGATCCATGGATCTATGACTCCTATTAATTCAGGAATTTGGCGTTCGAGAGTTTTGCAATGAAAACTCCTCTTTTCTCCCAAAGTTGATCAATGTCAAGCTAAACCACAACCTAGATATGATGGTTACGAAAAGTCCCGAAGTGTCCTCAAATTGATGACTCTCATTACTTCGTGACTTCGAACTTCAGGGGTTTTGGTGTCACAACACCCCTATCCTCTGGAAGTGGTCAACGAATGGCTGACTACATCATAAATCCATGACCATAATAGGACCCGAAGGATCCCCAAATCTATGGTCCTAGTCGCTTCGCAAATTTGGCCTTCAAGATTTTTTGACGTTACAACATCCATGTTCTCCCGAAACGGTCTAAGTCAGGCTGACTTCTTTGTAGATCCAACGACTAGGATAGAACCCGAAGGATCCCCAGATCTATGGTCCTAGTCACTTCATGAATTCGGCCTTCGAGAGTTTTTAACGTTACAACATCCCTGATCTCCCGAAGCGGTCAACGTCGAGATGATTTTGTCGTAGATCCAACAACTAGGATAGGAATCGAAGGATCCCCAGATCTATGGTCCTAGTCACTTCACGAATTCAGCCTTCGAGAATTTTTAATGTTACAACCTCCATTTTTTCTCGAAGCGAGACTTCTTCAAAGTACCCTTTGCGGGTCCCTTCTCCTAAATGATCAGATGGTAGGTGGGGTTCCTAACAATTTCCCCTAAATCTACGACTCTCCTTCACTTCATAACTTCGACGTTTGGGGAGTTTGATGCTATAGCATCTCCATTCTCCCGAAGTGGTACTTCACCGAAGTACCATACGCGAATCCTTCCACTAGACAATCGGACGGTCGAGAAGGGGCCCTAATGGACTCCCCAAATCAACAACTCACAACCTTTCGTGACTCTAGCATTTGGGTATTTTTGACAGTTACAAATTTTGACATCCCGGGACTTCGAGCTCTCGAATCTCTAAATCCATCAAGAGCTATCTCCTTTCAGACTTAGCGCAGGGTCCCTAGACCTTGGTCATATGGACCCTCTGGTGAATCTCGGGCTATAATTTCTACTCTTAGCCGATATTTGGTTAAGTCCATGGGCATAAGCCTAAGGTCTCTTAGGCTATTGGTTTGATGGAAGCGCCTTCCTAGCTCACAGAAATTTAAGTTCTAAAACAGGGTGGGGAAATTTTCATGGAATTACCAAGACAGTAGCAAGACCAAGAGGCTTGCTCTGAGTCTGGAACTGTGAGGTAACTCCTTGGGGAAAGTACCTTCGAGGGTTAAACTGCAGCATATGGAAAATCAAGCAGAAGTATAAGTCCTCAAGGAGATAAATACATACACGTCACTTGATCAGTCAATACAGAGGCCAATTCTTAAATGTATACATACATGCATTCATTAATTATTCCATTTCAAAGCATAAGCATGAAAGCACTTATCGGAACCATAAGATGTGATGCGACTGCTGAAAGGGGTGCCCGTTTCCACCCAACCATAGGCTCAGTCACCTCTAACAGATTTACCACTGGCCACCCCCGAGCTAGGCCACGATGCTTTGAGATTCAATATTTTCTTTCGGCTCAACGAAATTTAGGGACGAAGGTTATTTTCCTTCTCCTGGCTCAATAATAGATAGGGACAAAGGTTACTCTCCTTCTCCCATGATCAGAACACATTATTTTTTAGTTCTTCTTCGAACCTGAGCTTAGTCTCTCTTCTCTTCCCTCTTCACAGGTCTCCCTCTACCCATCACTCCTTCCTCTCTTTCCTACCTCAGAAAGATTGTGCATAGCCCGAATTCCCAGTCCATGGTCAGGAATGGAAGCCTTACAGATGGGCGGTCTGCACCATCCTCTCATTAAATCTTGAGGAGGTATTCCCACCTACTAGTCTGATTGTAATTCATTCCTCGGTTAGTGGGTCATTATGATCCTGAGTAATTAAATTCAGCAAAGTACTAGTTTGGTGGAGGTTAACTCAACCATTCATGGTCACCTCCACCATATCTTTCATAACATTCGTGGTCTCTCTTAGCACACCCCTTTTCCAACAGTCATGCAGTTCACTTATCCATTTTCTAGTAAATAAAAGAATTTACATCCATTGAAATTTTATAAAAAGGTTCATCAAATCAAACATTCACACATATTGATTTTTCCATAGTCTCTTTGCCAATATAGTTATATTTACAAACTGGGGGAAATAGGGTGTTACAGGGAGGGAGGGACAAAATCATGCCAAGTCACCTTTCTAGAAAAGTGATCAATCCATCTCAGAAAAGGATTGTGAGAGGTCAAGGAATCAAAGGGTTGGATCAAAGAGTCTGAGGGTTGACTAACGTGGACATTATCACTCCCTAGGGTCTGATAAGGTATTAACAAGAACTTAGAGGGAAATTGACAACTTCTCAGGAGAAATCTGAAAATTGAGATAATAAACTTCTTAAGGAATTCAACCTCCCCTTGAATTCTAATGGAAATTTTTTCCCTAAAGAAAAATTGAAATAAGAGACATGTTCCCCAACTGCATGCTTAGTTACATAACGAGGTAAAGAAATCAAAGATAGCTAGAAAACGTTGTCACAAGTGTCCTGCTTCAGGCAAGCAACGTCCTCACCTTTATCAAAATTTAAGCACAACACCAATTGATAATCTTCTTCATAGAATAAATCCAAGTGCTCAAAGGAATACTCATAAAAATCCTCAAGGTATGACTGAAAATCATAAGGATAACATTGCACTGGATCATCCTTGGGTGCTTAGAAAAATTCTGTAATTATATCATCATCTTGTTGCCAAACGTCAAAATTATTAGGAACATCATATGATTGTTGTAAAGGAAACATTCGAAGATATCCTTCCATATCATAAATGGGATCCTCATAAAAACCAATCACATCCCACTTACGTCTTCCAACATGTATGAACTGGTCAATATTATCAACCATGTCACTACCTTTATCATAACATGAAGGATTTAATGCATCCAAGGGCTCCTCAAATACTTCTTCACTTTCCAAATCATAAAATAAATCATCATCAAAATATTGGTACCGTGTTCACTTTTTGTTGTGGAGGAGAATCAAAGGCTTGTATGACTTCGTCAAATGGAACAGGATTCAGTACATCATCCCCAAGACTCATCTCTTTAATCATATTTTCGCCTTCATCAGAAAATGAAGGATCTAACTCTTCCAAGGGTTCCTTTACTTCTTCACTCTCTGAATCATAGAACAAAGTGTCCTCAAAAACCTGGAAAGGAAAATGATTCACCTCATTCTCTTCACCTTGTGGAGGAGAGATAGGATCTTGGAGAGCTTCATCGGAAGGAGGAGCAGATACTAGTGCTTCATCCTCATAACTCACTTATTTAGTCAAGTATTTACTACATTCTATTGAATCATAGGAAAAATATTTCTCCTCTTCAAGGGGTTGACAACCTTCTTCATAAATCTCTCCTTCTATATCAGAGGGTTCTTGGTATTCAGTATAGTACACATCCCTGAGATCTTCCACAATCTCAGTGGTGAATCCTTTGTCCTCTAGGGATATTGGGAGATTTTGAAAGGTGTCTTCATATGTCTGGAATTTTGGTTCCACAAACTCAATAAACCTACTGATGAGGTCTACGAAAGATGATATACCCTTATCTTCGCAGCAACCCTTAATCCAATCTTGCAAAAAATACGGCAGGGAAAGTACCAACGATTTTACCAGGACATCCTCCCCTTCAAATTCTATCTCAGTTATATTCTTCAAGAATTCTACAATGTGAGTAATTGGTAGGCCTCTGAATCTTGGAGAGATGTTTAACCATTTTGTATCAAAATAATGCAGGTATCCTTGAAAACATTCAAAATAAATAGTTGGATACACTTGTTCCCAGGGCGCCATGATCCCATATCTTTGAAATATCACAAAGTTGAGAGTAAGGTGGCACCTTGGAACAGTTCAGTGGAGTCAATAGATATTCTTAAATATTATCAAAGGGAGTGAGGGAATCACCCTCAATGGAGTCGCCAGGTAAGCTTTGTAAGATGAAGGCTTTGAGGGAAAGGCTTACCGAAAAAGTGTTGTTGAGGAAAATTGACTTGATGTTCCCCGACAATGGCACCAAAAATGTTATCGCGCACTATGTACTTGCCCAAAGCCCACAACAAGTGAGGGATATTGGCTTAACAAAGATGATTTCCTATCACTGTCACCTCAATAGGAAATCCCCAATTTTTAGGGATGGATAGAAGTCTAACCCAAGGGAGGCATCCCCAGTGACCTAAAGGGTTGGGTGAGCTAAAGATAAGGATAAAATTACCCCCCCTCTCACTGGTCACTCAAGTTAAAGATGTCACAAGATTTATGTCCAATAAAGATGAAGCAATTGAAAGTGATGAAGTGTACCTACCCAAAAAAAGACAACAGAGCATATATATATGGCAGTTTCAAGTACAAAAATGACAGTAAAGCTTCAAGAGGCCGTAAACCAAGTGAAACTATGCTTTCTTATATAAAAATATAACAATGAATAATTTTACAACAACAATTAATAAATTGTAACAATTGCAATAAAAACTCTTCAGAATTGCTTGAAAAGATAATGAAAAGATAGAATTTACTAAGCAGAATGATAATCAAATGTCATAATCAACTTCTGAAGTGTTTAGCTAGCATTCAAAGTCAATTATGCAGAAAATTTGTTGTAGTTAGATGGTTGTAGCAAACATTTATAACAACAACAAGAAAG
>ML803082.1:217722-237746 GCA_009831015.1 Picea engelmannii
ACCAAAAGATCTTCCATCTTGAGCTTCCACAGCTCAAATATTTTCCCATTAAACTTCTCGATCTCCATCTTCGAATTGCTTGCCATTTCTTTTCACTTGAAAAACAATACCGCAGATCTCCCACTGTAACAAGGCTTATCACAATCCCGAGCCAAACCCTTGATGACAAAGGCGTCCCCCTGAAGCCAATAAAGCTATGATACCAAATGTAAATTCTAACCTTGTACAATATCTATTGCAATCTGATATTCAGAAAAGAACAGAAAAGATACAATGGAAAATACAAACATTACACAGATATTTTTCACCTGGAAACCCAAACCGGGAAAACCAACATATATTATATTCATACATTATGTTACATTGTTTACAATACAATATACATATAGGAGCCAGCGGCATCCAAAACCCTAACCCAATGACCTGGATTAGTCCAAAACCCTAATTCCTTAACCGGAAATAGAAAACCATTGGCAAAAACCATGTGTCGAAAAACTACCTAAATATCATGTGGTCCCAGAAATATGTCGTCCCAGAAATATGTCGTCCCGGTAATATGTCGTCCTGGTGCGAAAAAAAAATTTGGGGGTGCTGCCCCTGCACCCCCCCTCTAACCCCCTTGCATGCCCGGCGCAGATGCTCAGACACTACTACTCGTGCAAAGAATATAACACATACCCAACAGGGTCTTTGTTTAAATATTAATGAGTCTCATAGTATGATAGAACCCTTTATGTATTTGAATGCCTATCTGTGACTGACGAAAAAATTATGAGACCTAATTGATACTTCCTATCATGAGTTCTATTATAGATGATTGTCTGTTATATATGTTAGACCGTGCTTACTTCTATGATTGCTAATATGAATGAGTAGAATCTAATGCGTAGTTATATGCTAAGTGTAATGTTATCCCCTAGCCTAGGGATAACTAAGGAGATCACTTCTCGAGGACAACAGGTCCTAGACATGGAGTACCGACAACCAGGCGACTTGAGCATGGCCCCAGAGGGCCTCTCTTTTCTTCAGTGCGTGCATTTATCACCAACAACAGTATCTATCCCACCAACCTAGTCCTGAATTAGCGGTGGATCTTGCTCCATGAGGTAATGAGTTCGGGTATCATGGTAGGTATCACTATGATTTTTGAAGCACTTGAATATGGTGTATTGAATCCTTCTTCATTTCATGACGTTTGCTTGGAAATTATTCTCTTTTCCTCATTTATACCTGGAAGGGTAACACGTTTCCCTAGTAAGTTGGTTTCCCTTTAGGATGGGTTTCTATTGGGTGGGTCTGTGAAAATTCACCGTCTTTTCCCTCCATACTTACAATTTTCCATCTTTATTCCTTCCATCTCCCCTTTCCTTGCTTGGGCATTGGGATTGGCTATGCTAGGAAGAGTTTTACCTTACCTTGTGGGAATATAGGTCTAATGGCCTAGAGGGTAAAATTAGATGGTAAGAGTTAAAAGCCAATGTTAAAAACTTTGATATGCTTCGCCCAGGGATCCCTGAGAAATCAGTGAAAGTATTCTCAGTAAGAAAAGGGACCCATAAGATACATAAACACTCAAGGTACTATTTGATGGATAGGAGGTAGCATCACGAGCCGACCTATTATGACCATGGGCATGTAGCAGTATGACACTACCACCTATCTGGTCACCAAAACAAGGTAGTGGCTCTTGGTGGCATAGCCAAGAGAAAGGTGGTCTCATCATGAGCCAACCTTCTCATTTCTGTGAAATGTTTGTGGATAACATTGTCACCTCTTGTCATCAAGCCAAGACAGTGGACCTCAATTTTTCCCTTGAAGAAAAAAAGAAAAATATCAAAAGAAATAAAGCTAAGAATAAAAGGCAATGAATGGGCTAGGAAACAATTGCATTTATGAAAAGTTGCAGCTCACCCTCTACAAAGGCACCCACATGTAAGACTTTACATTTCCTTGTTATTACATGCACCCCATGCCCAAATACTTACCCTATGCCACCTCATACACTTACATGGCTTGGATTAGATCCCACCTAGGAAACACCCCAAACTTAAGAGAGGTTAGTCCAATAGGACACCATGAGACCTTCTCCAAACCTAACTTGTCAATTTTCATAAATTCTTTGATCATTTGTCTGGTTAAGGGGAGTTTGATGCACATGTTTGGGTAATTTAATTATTGGATGTGATTTTCATGCTATGATCTTTGTGACTTATGAAACCGTGGAGGGCGTAATTTTTGTTGCTGCAAGACCTTTCCCGGTGGACAAGTACACATGAGGGAATGATTAGCTTGGACCTTCATGGGGGATTAAATCCCACAGATGGATGTTCCAACTCCAGCCATGGGTAAGAATAAATTGAAGATTTTCTCTAGGAAAAAGAAGGATGTTGCCTTTGTAGGCACCCTAATAGACCTAGACCCAGGGGGACCTTTCTCTTCCACATGGACGTTGGCCCTTGAGGGCCTTGAACGTCACCATCATGACCCTAGACTTCATCAAGATCTAGGGTTTTCATTTTGGAGGCATTTATTAGCTTGGTGGCACCTGTGGGCATCATCTAGGGCCTCTGGAGGAAAAGTGCACTATATTTTAGGCTTAGCGTTCCACCTTTAGGCCTCAACATCACCCTAGAATGGCATGACATCACCCTTGGAGGTGTATTTAGATGCTAATTACTTTTTATTATGTCAAAATTGAATTTTATTGTAAATTGGCCAGGTCAGCCTTATTTTGACCTAAAAATTAATTAAAGGTCAAATTTTTGTATAAATAAACATAAAGTACTCTCATTTTTACATCACAACTCACCTCTCACAGGAGGGAGAATTGAAATTTTCTCCCTAAAGGGGTTATTGGATGAAATTACCAGGGCACACTTGCTTGGAGGCTATTTTCGATGCATTTTGGATCATTTCTTGGTGAAATTTTGGGAAATCTAGGGTTTTTGTGCTTGATTATTCTTGGTGAAGTAAATATGCACTTTTCATTTCATGATAAATGTTTATGGTATGTTTACTTGTTCATATGTAAGATTATGAAATTGCTTTCTTGAAACCCTAGGAGTAAGAAACATAAGGTGCTTCTTTCTTGCTCTTTATTTTGCTAGTTTTGCTTAAGACGATCTTGGCTAGACAAACTTCTAGAGCCCTAAAGTGTTAGCACTTTATAATCTTTGTCTAGTTCTTATTGCATTAAATATTTTTCGAGAGTCTAAATATAGGATAAATCACTAGGTCTTGGAAGTGCCTACACCCTAGTTAAACCTTCTCTTTAAGGCTTGGTGCTTGAGAAGTTAAGGTACTACTTCTCAAGCTTCCACCTTGTTATCTTTTATAAAAGTATAATCATTGTTGTCTCTTCAAGTTAATGTGTTGATAGAATCCATAAACCCTAAAGGCACTAATCTCTTGTCTCTCTTTTTTTGGAAGGTTGATCAAACACTCAAACACTATTCTCTTAAGCTATTACTAATTAAATATAACACTAATTTAGCCTAGATCGCTAACTTTCTTGTTGTTGTTATAAATGTTTGCTACAACCATCTAACTACAACAAATTTTCTGCATAATTGACTTTGAATGCTAGCTAAACACTTCAGAAGTTGATTATGACATTTGATTATCATTCTGCTTAGTAAATTCTATCTTTTCATTATCTTTTCAAGCAATTCTGAAGAGTTTTTATTGCAATTGTTACAATTTATTAATTGTTGTTGTAAAATTATTCATTGTTATATTTTTATATAAGAAAGCATAGTTTCACTTGGTTTACGGCCTCTTGAAGCTTTACTGTCATTTTTGTACTTGAAACTGCCATATATATATGCTCTGTTGTCTTTTTTTGGGTAGGTACACTTCATCACTTTCAATTGCTTCATCTTTATTGGACATAAATCTTGTGACATCTTTAACTTGAGTGACCAGTGAGAGGGGGGGTAATTTTATCCTTATCTTTAGCTCACCCAACCCTTTAGGTCACTGGGGATGCCTCCCTTGGGTTAGACTTCTATCCATCCCTAAAAATTGGGGATTTCCTATTGAGGTGACAGTGATAGGAAATCATCTTTGTTAAGCCAATATCCCTCACTTGTTGTGGGCTTTGGGCAAGTACATAGTGCGCGATAACATTTTTGGTGCCATTGTCGGGGAACATCAAGTCAATTTTCCTCAACAACACTTTTTCGGTAAGCCTTTCCCTCAAAGCCTTCATCTTACAAAGCTTACCTGGCGACTCCATTGAGGGTGATTCCCTCACTCCCTTTGATAATATTTAAGAATATCTATTGACTCCACTGAACTGTTCCAAGGTGCCACCTTACTCTCAACTTTGTGATATTTCAAAGATATGGGATCATGGCGCCCTGGGAACAAGTGTATCCAACTATTTATTTTGAATGTTTTCAAGGATACCTGCATTATTTTGATACAAAATGGTTAAACATCTCTCCAAGATTCAGAGGCCTACCAATTACTCACATTGTAGAATTCTTGAAGAATATAACTGAGATAGAATTTGAAGGGGAGGATGTCCTGGTAAAATCGTTGGTACTTTCCCTGCCGTATTTTTTGCAAGATTGGATTAAGGGTTGCTGCGAAGATAAGGGTATATCATCTTTCGTAGACCTCATCAGTAGGTTTATTGAGTTTGTGGAACCAAAATTCCAGACATATGAAGACACCTTTCAAAATCTCCCAATATCCCTAGAGGACAAAGGATTCACCACTGAGATTGTGGAAGATCTCAGGGATGTGTACTATACTGAATACCAAGAACCCTCTGATATAGAAGGAGAGATTTATGAAGAAGGTTGTCAACCCCTTGAAGAGGAGAAATATTTTTCCTATGATTCAATAGAATGTAGTAAATACTTGACTAAATAAGTGAGTTATGAGGATGAAGCACTAGTATCTGCTCCTCCTTCCGATGAAGCTCTCCAAGATCCTATCTCTCCTCCACAAGGTGAAGAGAATGAGGTGAATCATTTTCCTTTCCAGGTTTTTGAGGACACTTTGTTCTATGATTCAGAGAGTGAAGAAGTAAAGGAACCCTTGGAAGAGTTAGATCCTTCATTTTCTGATGAAGGCGAAAATATGATTAAAGAGATGAGTCTTGGGGATGATGTACTGAATCCTGTTCCATTTGACGAAGTCATACAAGCCTTTGATTCTCCTCCACAACAAAAAGTGAACACGGTACCAATATTTTGATGATGATTTATTTTATGATTTGGAAAGTGAAGAAGTATTTGAGGAGCCCTTGGATGCATTAAATCCTTCATGTTATGATAAAGGTAGTGACATGGTTGATAATATTGACCAGTTCATACATGTTGGAAGACGTAAGTGGGATGTGATTGGTTTTTATGAGGATCCCATTTATGATATGGAAGGATATCTTCGAATGTTTCCTTTACAACAATCATATGATGTTCCTAATAATTTTGACGTTTGGCAACAAGATGATGATATAATTACAGAATTTTTCTAAGCACCCAAGGATGATCCAGTGCAATGTTATCCTTATGATTTTCAGTCATACCTTGAGGATTTTTATGAGTATTCCTTTGAGCACTTGGATTTATTCTATGAAGAAGATTATCAATTGGTGTTGTGCTTAAATTTTGATAAAGGTGAGGACGTTGCTTGCCTGAAGCAGGACACTTGTGACAACGTTTTCTAGCTATCTTTGATTTCTTTACCTCGTTATGTAACTAAGCATGCAGTTGGGGAACATGTCTCTTATTTCAATTTTTCTTTAGGGAAAAAATTTCCATTAGAATTCAAGGGGAGGTTGAATTCCTTAAGAAGTTTATTATCTCAATTTTCAGATTTCTCCTGAGAAGTTGTCAATTTCCCTCTAAGTTCTTGTTAATACCTTATCAGACCCTAGGGAGTGATAATGTCCACGTTAGTCAACCCTCAGACTCTTTGATCCAACCCTTTGATTCCTTGACCTCTCACAATCCTTTTCTGAGATGGATTGATCACTTTTCTAGAAAGGTGACTTGGCATGATTTTGTCCCTCCCTCCCTGTAACACCCTATTTCCCCCAGTTTGTAAATATAACTATATTGGCAAAGAGACTATGGAAAAATCAATATGTGTGAATGTTTGATTTGATGAACCTTTTTATAAAATTTCAATGGATGTAAATTCTTTTATTTACTAGAAAATGGATAAGTGAACTGCATGACTGTTGGAAAAGGGGTGTGCTAAGAGAGACCACGAATGTTATGAAAGATATGGTGGAGGTGACCATGAATGGTTGAGTTAACCTCCACCAAACTAGTACTTTGCTGAATTTAATTACTCAGGATCATAATGACCCACTAACCGAGGAATGAATTACAATCAGACTAGTAGGTGGGAATACCTCCTCAAGATTTAATGAGAGGATGGTGCAGACCGCCCATCTGTAAGGCTTCCATTCCTGACCATGGACTGGGAATTCGGGCTATGCACAATCTTTCTGAGGTAGGAAAGAGAGGAAGGAGTGATGGGTAGAGGGAGACCTGTGAAGAGGGAAGAGAAGAGAGACTAAGCTCAGGTTCGAAGAAGAACTAAAAAATAATGTGTTCTGATCATGGGAGAAGGAGAGTAACCTTTGTCCCTATCTATTATTGAGCCAGGAGAAGGAAAATAACCTTCGTCCCTAAATTTCGTTGAGCCGAAAGAAAATATTGAATCTCAAAGCATCGTGGCCTAGCTCGGGGGTGGCCAGTGGTAAATCTGTTAGAGGTGACTGAGCCTATGGTTGGGTGGAAACGGGCACCCCTTTCAGCAGTCGCATCACATCTTATGGTTCCGATAAGTGCTTTCATGCTTATGCTTTGAAATGGAATAATTAATGAATGCATGTATGTATACATTTAAGAATTGGCCTCTGTATTGACTGATCAAGTGACGTGTATGTATTTATCTCCTTGAGGACTTATACTTCTGCTTGATTTTCCATATGCTGCAGTTTAACCCTCGAAGGTACTTTCCCCAAGGAGTTACCTCACAGTTCCAGACTCAGAGCAAGCCTCTTGGTCTTGCTACTGTCTTGGTAATTCCATGAAAATTTCCCCACCCTGTTTTAGAACTTAAATTTCTGTGAGCTAGGAAGGCGCTTCCATCAAACCAATAGCCTAAGAGACCTTAGGCTTATGCCCATGGACTTAACCAAATATCGGCTAAGAGTAGAAATTATAGCCCGAGATTCACCAGAGGGTCCATATGACCAAGGTCTAGGGACCCTGCGCTAAGTCTGAAAGGAGATAGCTCTTGATGGATTTAGAGATTCGAGAGCTCGAAGTCCCGGGATGTCAAAATTTGTAACTGTCAAAAATACCCAAATGCTAGAGTCACGAAAGGTTGTGAGTTGTTGATTTGGGGAGTCCATTAGGGCCCCTTCTCGACCGTCCGATTGTCTAGTGGAAGGATTCGCGTATGGTACTTCGGTGAAGTACCACTTCGGGAGAATGGAGATGCTATAGCATCAAACTCCCCAAACGTCGAAGTTATGAAGTGAAGGAGAGTCGTAGATTTAGGGGAAATTGTTAGGAACCCCACCTACCATCTGATCATTTAGGAGAAGGGACCCGCAAAGGGTACTTTGAAGAAGTCTCGCTTCGAGAAAAAATGGAGGTTGTAACATTAAAAATTCTCGAAGGCTGAATTCGTGAAGTGACTAGGACCATAGATCTGGGGATCCTTCGATTCCTATCCTAGTTGTTGGATCTACGACAAAATCATCTCGACGTTGACCGCTTCGGGAGATCAGGGATGTTGTAACGTTAAAAACTCTCGAAGGCCGAATTCATGAAGTGACTAGGACCATAGATCTGGGGATCCTTCGGGTTCTATCCTAGTCGTTGGATCTACAAAGAAGTCAGCCTGACTTAGACCGTTTCGGGAGAACATGGATGTTGTAACGTCAAAAAATCTTGAAGGCCAAATTTGCGAAGCGACTAGGACCATAGATTTGGGGATCCTTCGGGTCCTATTATGGTCATGGATTTATGATGTAGTCAGCCATTCGTTGACCACTTCCAGAGGATAGGGGTGTTGTGACACCAAAACCCCTGAAGTTCGAAGTCACGAAGTAATGAGAGTCATCAATTTGAGGACACTTCGGGACTTTTCGTAACCATCATATCTAGGTTGTGGTTTAGCTTGACATTGATCAACTTTGGGAGAAAAGAGGAGTTTTCATTGCAAAACTCTCGAACGCCAAATTCCTGAATTAATAGGAGTCATAGATCCATGGATCTACATGGCCAGATCTTGACCGTGAGATATGAGGAATGTTAGGAGGCTGCCAATCCAGAGTGACGTGGCGCAGTGATGTCACCCAGGGTGATGTGGACCCATTTTTTACATGCCACATGTCACCCAGATTCATGTGTATCACACACCCTATAGACCCATTGGGACGTGACATGTGTCACCCCTAGCCCCTTCCATATGTTAGCTCCAAGTACAAGCCACCTAGCCAAAGTAGTTGGCAAAGTGACCAAAACTCCAGGAGTCTGGGACTTCAGGACTCCAGAGGGTTCAAGTGTAGCATTGTAAAGAGACCAAAAGGCCCAAAGGCCAGAACCACCTGGCAAGCGCATGGGACTTCGAAAGTTTAGGACTTCAAGATATCTCATGCATAGATAGTAAGGAGGCGTTCAATGTCGAAGTGTTGAAGCTTCTGCTGGCCTACGTGTTAGACAAATATTGAGTCTAGTCGTGGGATCAGACGATGGATGGACTTCTACGGTGGATGAGGGAACCTGGAGACAATACGTGTGAAGTGGATTCACGTGGATGCCACTTGGACCTCAACCAATGAATTCCCAAAGAACTTCAGAAAGGTATATCTATTAGTTCTGAGCTCAGTTTTGAGCATGGAGACCATGGTTGGAAAGCTTTAGACAAGAAGAATGTGATAGAGACCCTAAATCAAGGACTTGACCACTTAAGGAGAACAAAATTTTGATGCTCCATCCCTAGGAAAACCACTAAGGGGTCAGGTGTGTTACAACCCTGCCTCCATGAGCTAGACTTTATGACTTCTTATGATATAATGCATGCTCTAACTCATGTTTATTTTGTGCCTAACATGTCATTGTTTTGGTTTATGATGAAGCACGGAGGAAAGTGTTATGATACATTGCTAGCATGGTTGTACTGGTTGTATGCTTATACCTATTATTTGACAAGTAAGTACATGTATGTTAGAATAGGTAGGCATTTGCATCCATTGTACATACCATTGCATATCATGTTAACAATATAGTTGTAGTTGCATTTTCATATTGTCTTGATTCATTATGTATATATATATGCTCATGATCATATTCTAAATTAGAGATGCTCCTTATTTGTTTATTATATCATATATAAACAAGGGGTGATATCACCACCCTAGGGATTACATATATCCTTTGTTGAGATTTAGCAGGAACAAGTCATACCACAGATGTTGAGGTTCTCATGCGCTCTATGGTGAGCACATGTCCCCGAATTGGAGCTAGATGTTATCCCCTAGCCTAGGGATAACTAAAGAGATCACGTCTCGAGGCCCACATGTCCTATACATGGAGTATCGAGATCTAGAAAACTTGAGCATGGTCCTAGAGGGCCCCTCTTTTCTTCAATACAATCCATTTATCACCAGCAACAGTATCCATCCCACCAACCTGGTCCTGAAGTAGCGGTGGGTCTTTCTCCATGAGGTAATGAGTTTGGGTATCATGGTATGTATCACTATGATTTTTGAAGAACTTGAATATGTTATATTGAATCCTTCTTCATTTCATGACGTTTGCATGGAAATTATTCTCTTTGCCTCCTTTATACCTGGAAGGGTAACACAGTGCCCTAGTAAGTTGGTTTCCCTTTAGGATGGGTTGTTATTGGGTGGGTCTGTGAAAATTCATCATATGTTCCTTCCATACTTACTATTTTCCATCTTTATTCCTTCCATCTCCCCTATCCTTTTTTGGGCATTGGAATTGGCTACGCTAGGAAGGGTTTTACCTTACCTTGTGGGAAGAAGGGGATAAAGGCCCAAAGGGTAAAAGTAGTTGGAAAGAGTTAAAATCCAATGTTAAAAACTTTGAGATGCTTTTCTCAGGGATCCCTGAGAAAGCAGTGAAAGGATTTTCATTAATAAAAGGGACCCATAAGATACATAAACACTCAAGGTACTAGTTTATGGATAGGAGGTCTCATCACAAGTAGACCTATTATGACCATGGGCATGTAGCAATATGACACTTCCACCTATATGGTCACCAATCCAGGGTAGTGGCTCTTTGTAGCATAGGTAAGAGAAAGGGGGTATCATCACGAGCCAACCTTCTCATTTCTGTGAAATGTTTGTGGATAACGATGTCACCTCTGGTCATCGAGACAGGATAGTGGCCCTCAACTTTTCCCTTGAAGCACAAAAGAAAATTATCAAAAGAAATAAAGTTAAGAATAAAAGGCAATGAATGGGATAGGAAACAATTACATTTATGACAAGGTACATCTCACCCTCTACAAAGGCACCCATAGAAAAGACTTAACATTTCCCTCTTAGTACATGCACCTCATGCCAAAATACTTACCCTATGCCACCTCATACACTTACATGACTTGGATTAGACCCTGTTAGCACTGAAAGTCACACTTTGACTACTAAAGTGTAATCTCAGCACCCATCGAAATGTAAAATATAATTTTGGTTTTGAATAGGTGGATTAAAAATATGGAGAAAGAAAGGGAGAGGGCATCAAACTGTAGATCAGTAGGCTACACGAATGGGAAATGGAGTCATAAACATTCTACTCATTGAAGGCACTAAAGTTGTGCAACAAAAAACAAGATTATATGCTGATAGATGGAAGAATGAAGAAAGAAAACATAAGATAGAATGTTCACTAAACATATATCCTCTTAGTTTAAGAAATCAAAAAATACTTGAATAAAACAATGACTGATGGGCAAAAATACAACAGATCCTCTATTGCTTAGGGATCCATAAATCATTGGTAGCCTTTGATCCTCAAAGATGCAATATATTTAAATAAGAAGATAAGTAAACAAAAGAATTACAATCTGAAATCATAGCTCTCATGAGTCTCCAATAGCAGTAATTCTTACAATCATAAAATTCCCACATGCTTACAAATGAACACACACAGGGAAACTGCATGCTCCTACTCACTCTAGCCTCTCTTAGCTCATGAATCCATCCCTTATCCAAGAGCTCTCTCCTTCCTTAAATATAAAATATCATCCAAATATACTTAGGAGGTAGAATCCCATCTCCTCCATTGGATTCTAAGCCTTGGAGATAGGTGGCAACAATCAAAGAGACAAAAATCCAACAAACTGCTAATTTTTAGGAATTTGTTGGAAGTCATTAATAAATTGTTTCCACCTCACTGCATGAGGTATTTGATGGAGATAAAAATTAGGTGCAGGTGTCCCTTGACATCTAAATGATCCTTGAGAATCCATTCAAATCCTCCTTGACATGTGGCAACCTCCCAACAAGGTGAATATCCAAACAATAACGTCTACAGGAAATTTCGTAGTGCCGCTGTAAACAAATTTTGCACATTTCGTAGCACCACTTCTATGTATAATATCTCTTTAACCATAACACATTTTACAAAAATTAGAGAGATTTTTTTTTATTTGGTATGTGATGAACAAAAACCTCCTCCAGTTTTCAAAAATACCTTCCCATTTGTTCATAATCCTAGTTTTAATTTAGTCATTCAAAACTTGCAGAAGCATCCTTGCAAAATAACTCTGCACATTTCGTAGCGCCGATCCAAAACAGGCCTACATTTTCCATAGCACCGATCCTGTGTGCAATTCTGTAGCATCCATCCTGAATTAGCCTCTGTGAATTGGTAGCGCCCATCATCAAAACAACTATGTGTATTTGGTAGCTCCACTATGACACAGTCATGCAGAATTTGTAGTGCCACCGTTAATTTCAGCATAGGAGTTTTAGTAGCATATAAGGTAGAAATATTGCAGAACATACTACATAGATGATTTTGTAGCACCATCATTGAAATAAATCTGTAAATTCAGTAGCGCACCTCCTCTGTTTTAGGAAAGTCTCCATTTGCATAAACTTGCTCTTTAATGTGTGCATGGAGTTTCTAACCCGTGTCTTGTGTTGATGATAGGTGCACTTGGCTCTCGGTCTTGATTCTTGAGGAAGTTAGCACTGCAGAATATCTTAATTCACCAGTTCTTTAAAATAGATCGTAAAAACAACCAAATTTTATAGTGCAAATTCTTGTGCTAACATAGGCTCCATGGGGGATAGAGACCTTCCTGTGAGGCTCTAAGAACTCTTATAGTTTCAGTGCCTTGACCATTGGGTTATAGATTCAGTATTGGGTACAACTATCAGTAATCCTACTGAAGACATCATGCTAGAAAAACTCACACTACTTACAAGATGAAAGCAAACACACTTGCTCAAAAGAGATTATTTATGTACATGCCTACACTAACTGGTTTTACAATGCACTCAGGTGAAAGCAAACTTCCACCATAGCCACTCAAACAACTTCCTCACTGAATTCTCCTCAGCTTTTCAAATGGAAAGAAACAAGCAGGAAAAGCATGGAAACAACCATAAAGTGGTCTCTAGAAAATGTTGTTCTTCTAAATGAGTGAATGTCATGAAGAAATATTAAAAATTAAGAGAATCAGAGAAATATGACTCCAGCACAAGTGCTATTGAGTCCTCAAAGATATGATTCAAAACCATTGGCTTTAAACAAAATTACTGCCACTGCATGAAATGCTTCTTGTTGAGAAAGGTATGACCTGTTTGTTCTTCAATTAACAACTCTTGAATATAAGTCAATGCATGATATCCAGGCTTAATAAAATTTCTTTGATTAATAAGTAAACATTTCTGATCTAAACTCAAGAACCCCTGACCTTGGATGTCATCATAACTGAGAAAGGGTTGTTGATCAATCACCTCATGTGCATATTCTTCCTTCTATTTTTGTGCAAGTTCTATTAAATGGATTACTGATGCGGGTGGTTGTTGGTTCGTTGATAGATGATGGATTAGTTATTTTGGCTGAATTCAAATGATCAATACACATGTATCAACAAGAGGATTCTCTTGATCAATATAATGCTCATCAAAACGCTTCTCATAAACATCACTAGGGTACACATAAAAAAAAGGGTTGTCTATGAAATGTTTCTGACTGTGCACACATGCCAGTAACAACATGTTGTTTGTAGATGTATCCTCCATCAATTATGGGCTCATGTGCAGATTCAAAATTTTACTGTCTTTGAATCCTGCCACAAGCTCAGAGATTCTCCTCCACTTCTTCAACATCTCTAAATAACTGCAGTAAATATGTAGACTCTCTTTCTCTAAGAAATAAGACAATATTGGAGTGCTGAGACATGATGTAATAAACCATGGCAGCAGTTTCAGAAGGTTTAATTTCCAAGGGTAAGCTGCAATATATACTGTATAACCTTCAATTCAAAGCAGACAAAACTTAATTATCCTCTCCTCTCATAGCAGTGAACTCATGCAAGTACTGATCAAATGATTTTATCTCTCCCAAGTATTTTAAAAAGGTTTTATATAGTTCATGCCATGATCCAATGGAATAAACTTCCATATTCTTGAACCACAAGGAATCATCTCCAATCAAATATTTAGAGAAAATCCTCATGAAAATATCTTCATGCAAGATTTCCAGATTGTTGATGAAGTCTTGAAAGGTTGACAGATGCTCTTCTCCCACAATGTTATCTTTTCCAACAAAAGTTGGTAGGTAGTCTACAAATCCGGGAGGGTAAGGATGAAGAAAGGATGGAAACTTTAGAGTTCCAAACATATTTTCACTAATCTTAAACTGAAATTCAGTGGGCTGTTGAACACTAGAAGGTTGTTGGTAAAGGCCAGAGGAGCTGGCAGCCTGAACTGAATCAGTTTTATTATTTGCAAAAGGACAATAATCATTTGGTGCATGTTGAATTTCAATAGGTTGGTTATTAACAACAGAGGGAATGGTAGTAGGTAATAAATCAACTTTGAAATCCGCAGAAGGGAGAGAATAATAGGGTTCAGACTAATTAAAAAAGTGTATATGAACCTCATCTTCTTCAGGTGTTTGAAGTGGATGGATATCCTTAAAATCAATGACATGGGAAGGGGGTAAATATACTTGTTTGAAAAAGGAATATGCAAGAGAAGGTTGGTGGTCTTTAGAGTATACAAAGAAGATTATGGTTCTCCTAATGTGTGCAAGGAAATTCAAGAAAGAATGAAGGACAAAGAGCACAAGTTCCATAAAGAAATTCATAACTTGATACCTGAACTTGCCTCTGCCTTTCATTTCTTTCCAAGCTTGTTCCCACAGTGGAGTCTTCCAACAGGTTCATCTTCATGGAGTTTCCAAGTAGAAAATATGCATTCCTATAGGTTCCCAACTTCAGTCTACCATCCAAAGCTATAACTGTACTTGTCGTTCTACCCAGGGAGATATTCAACATCCTCAAATTGCCTCCCTGACAACGACGCAAAAAATGTTAGCACTGAAAGTCACACTTTGACTGCTAAAGTGTAAGCTTAACACCCATCATAATGTCAAATATAATTTTGGTTTTGAACAGGTGGATCAACAATATGGATAAATAAAGGGAGAGGGTAGCAAACTGCAGATCGGTAGGGTACACCAATGGGCAATGGAGTCATAAACATTCTACTCATCGAAGGCACTAAAGCTGCTCAATAGAAAACAATATTATATGTTGATCGATGGAAGAATGAAGAAGGAAAACATAAGATAGAATGTTCACTAAACAAATATCCTCTCAGTTTAATAAATCAACAAATACTTGAATAAAACAATGATTGATGGGCAAAAATACAACAGATCCTTTGTTGCTTAGGGATCCATAAATCATTAGCATCCTTTGATCCTCAAATCTGCAATATATTCAAATAAGAAGATATATAAACAAAATAATTAAAATCTGAAATAACATCTCTCATGAGTCTCCAATATCAGTAATTATTACAATCATAAAATACCCACATGCTTACAAATGAACACACACAGGGAAACTGCTTGCTCCTACTCTCTCTAGCCTCTCTTCGCTCATGAGTCCAACCCTTCTCCAAGAGTTCTCTCTTTCCTTAAATATAAAATAGCATCCAAATATCCTTAGGAGGTCGAATACCATCTCCTCCATTGGATTCTAAGCCTTGGAGATAGGTGGCAACAATAAAAAAGACAAAAGTCCAACAAACTGCTAATTTTCAGGAATTTGTTGGAAGTCATTAATTGTTTCCACCTCACTGCATGAGGTCTTTGATGGAGCTAAAACTTAGGTGAAAGTGTCCCTTTACATATAAATGATCCTTTATAATCCATTCAAATCCTCCTTGATAGGTGGAAACCTCCCAACAATGCGAATATCCAAACAGTAACCGCTACAGGAAATTACGTAGCGCCGCTGTAAAACAATTATGCACATTTCGTAGCACCACTTCTATGTATAATATCTCTCTAAAAATAACACATTTTGCAAAATGGAGAGAGGTTTTTGTTATTTGGTATGTGATGAACAAAAACCTCCTCCCGTTTTCAAAAATACCTTCCCATTTGTTCATAATCCGAGTTTTAAGTTACTCACTCAAAACTTGCAAAAGCGTCCTTACAAAATAACTCTACAAATTTCGTAGTGTCGTTCCAAAATAGGCCTGCAGTTTCTATAGCGCCAATCCAAAACAAGCCTGTAATTTCCATAGCACCGATCCTGTGTGAAATTTCATAGTATCCATCCTGAATTATCCTCTGTGAATTGGTAGCACCCATCATCAAAACAACTATGTGGATTTGGTAGTGCCACTGTGACACAATCATGCAGAATCTGTAGCGCCACCCTTAAGTTCATCTTAGGAGTTTTAGTAGCATATAAGGTAGAAAAATCGCATAACATACTACATAGATGATTCTGTAGTGCCATCATTGAAATAAATTTGCAAATTCGATAGCGTACCTCCTCTGTTTTAGGAAAGTCTCCATTCGCATAATCTTGCTCTTTAATGTGTGCATGGATTTTCTAACCCGTGTATTGTGTTGATGACAGGTGTGCTTGAGGAAGTTGGCGCTGCGGAATCTTCTAATTCACCAGTGCTACAAAATAGATCGTAAAAACAACCAACTTTTCTAGTGCAAATTCTTGTGCTAACAGATCCCACCTTGGAAATACCCCAAACTTAAGAGAAGTTAACTCAATAGGACACCCTAAGACCTTCTCCAAACCTAACTTGTTAAGTTTCATAACGTCTTTGAGCATTTTTCTAGTTAAGGGGGGTTTGATGCACATGTTTGGGTAATTTATTTATTAGATGTGATTTACATGTTATGATTGTTGTGACTTATGAACCACTGGAGGGCATACTTGTTTTTGTTGGAGGACCTTTCTCAATGGACACGTACACATTAGGGAATAATTATCTCATACCTTCATGTGGGCTTAAAGCCCATAGATGGATGTTGCAACTCCAGCCAAGGGTAAGAAGAAATTGAAGATTTTCATGAGGAAAAAGAAGGGAGTTTCCTTTAGAGGCACCCTACCAAACCTAGACCTAGAGGGACCTTGCTCTTTCACATGAGAATTGGCCCTTGAGGGCCCCGAACGTCACCATCATGACCCTAGACGTCATCCAGAGCTAGGGTTTTCGTTTTGTAGGCATTTATGAGCCTAGTGGCATGTGTGGGCATCATCTCGGGGCTCTGGAGGAAAAGCGCCCTATATTTTAGGCTCAACGTTCCACCTTTATGCCTCAATGTCACCCTAGAAGGGCATGATGTCACCCTTGGAGGTTTCTTTAGATGCTAATTATTTTTTATTATGTCAAAATTGATTTTTATTGTAAATTGGCCAGGTTGGCCTTATTTTGACCTGAAAATTAATTAAAGGTCAACATTTTGTATAAATAAACATAAATTACTCTCATTTTTACATCACAACTCACCTCTCACAAGAGGGAGGACTGAAATGTTTTCCCTAAAGGGGTTATTGGATTAAATTATCAAGGCACACTTGCTTGGAGGCTATTTTGGATCATTTCTTGGTGAAATTTTGGAAAATATAGGGTTTTTGTGCTTGATTATCCTTGGTGAAGTAAGTAAATATGCAATTTTCATTTCATGATAAATGTTTATGGTATGTTTACTTGTTCATATGTGATATTATGAAATTGCTTGCTTGAAACCCTAGGAGTAAGAAACATAAGGTGCTTCTTTCTTGCTCTTTATTTTGCTAATTTTTCTTAAGAAGATCTTGTCTATACAAACTTCTAGAGCCCTAAAGTGCTATCACTTTAGAAGCTTTGTCTAGTTCTTATTGCATTAAATATTTTTCAAGAGTCTAAGTATAGGAGAAATCACTAGGGCCTAGAAGTGCCTACACCCTAGTTGAACCTTCTCTTTGAGGATTGGTGCTTGAGAACTTAAGGTACTACTTCTCAAACTTCCACTTTGTTATCTTTTAGACAAGTATAATCATTGTTGTCTCTCCAAGTTAATGTGCTAACATAATTGACTCCATAAACCCTAAAGGAACTAGTCTCTTGTCTCTCTTTTGTTGGAAGGTTGATCAAACACTCAAATATTATTCTCTTAATCTATTACTAATTAAATCTAACACTAATTTAGCCTAGATTGTTAAATTTCTTGTTTCTATTATAAATGTTTGTGACAACCATCAAATTGCAGAAACTTTTCTACATAATTGACATTGAATGCTATCTAAACACTTCAGAAGTTGCTTATGACATTTGATTATCATTCTACTTAGTAAATTCTATCTTTTCAATGTCTTCTCAAGCAATTTTGAAGAGCTTTTATTGCAGTTGTTACAATTTATTAATTGTTGTTGTAAACTTGTTTATTGTTGTATTTTTATATCAGCTAGCATATTTTCACTTGGTTTACTGCCTCTTGAAGCTTTAGTATCATTTTTGTACTTGAAACTGCCATATATATTCTTTGTTGTATTTGTTTGGGTAGGTACACTTCATCACTTTCAATTGCTTCATCTTTCTTGGACATAAACCTTGTGACATATTTAACTTGAGTGACCAGTGAGAGGGGGGGCACTTTTATCCTTATCTTTATCTCACCCATCCCTTTAGGTCAATGGGGACGCATTCCTTGTGTTAGACTTATATTCATCCCTAAAAAGTGGGGATTTCCTATTGAGGTGGCAATGATAAGACATCATGTTTGTTACTCCAATATCCCTCACTTGTCGTGGGATTTGGGAAGGTACAGATTATGCGATAACATGTCCTTTGTTCATAATATTCCTTCATACAATGCACAAACATTTAGTCTCTATAATTCTCATAGAATCTATGTTGAGACTTTATTCAATCCTTGAATATTGAATATGTTGACGCTAATGTGGTATTTGTTGGTAAAATATTTCGAAACTTGGGTCTAAAACTCTGAACAAACAATTGACAATCAATCTGATGGCGACCTTCTGTACGACATAGGGTACACTAGACATTCTCATTCACCAATTTCCCCATTTCCATATCCTATAGCTACATGGTGAGGTTTTCAAGTTGAGATTGCACCTACACCAATCCTATTGAAGTGTTAATTGCCTAAATAGATTTGCAAATATAATTCATATAAACCCTTAATATCAACAAGAATAAACCAAACCATTCACCAAAATATTGATCATAAGAAATATTCAAAACCATTGAGGAAGGGTAACACTATATATTAATCCTTATGGAAGAATAACACTCCTCAAGCAATGCTTGTTACAATAGCAATATTCTTCACCATGCTCCAATACATTACTTACACTTATTTATATAACACTCTCTATCTCCTAGGAACCTTATAGAAAGTCTTCTCACATTTATTATATCTAACTACCATAGTGGGCCTTATTTAATATAGTGGACCTATTCCACCTTACATTGAATGAATTCTACTAATAATACATAACCACATTCCCATTGGGTACATCCCTAGGTACCCCATATTACCTCCCTAGGTATACTACATTATGTCCCCTTTCACATGTTTCATCCTCGAAACATGAGAAGAAACCATACAATATGATCGGCTAAACAATGTAGCCAACTAGTACCAAGTATGACCATCCATCCATCCTAATGGAAGATAAACATGATGTCCAACCGTTGCCTTGCCACACCTATCTTGATCCTTATCGTGTATGTGGTGCCATGGGATTGTTTCTCTATCCTCATATCATCATGTAGTGTTGGTAGTCCTCCATTATCCTCTGGATTGGTTTCCATTATGGTTGCATGATAGTGCATAAATGTATTTTTTTCTCATGCCTCTACTTTGATGATTTTCGTTTCTCTATATGGTGTGGATGATGATATAAAACAACTGTAAGAATTAGTTCTTTTTTCTTCAACTCTGCAACATAGTTTTTCTTTGAGTCAATGATCTCCTTGCCTTTTTTATTGTGTCCTTCTTGTGGATGTGTTTCATCTCCTTTTGTAGACTCTTCCTCTGATTCAAATTCAAATTTTTCAATAACTTCTTTGTTGTCCCTCATAGGCCCTTCTTTCTTACTAAGAGACAGATCTAGAAATGTAATTTTCCTTTTCTTGTACCAAAGCTTTAGAAACATATTTTGCTCATTAATATTAACTGTATCAACTGAGTCCATCCAAGTATATCCCAAAAAAATATCCACATCATCCATATCAATAACATGAAAATCATAGTGAAACACATATTTGTCCATGGTGGTCTTCAAATCTTTAAAAATTTGAACATTTTCACCCTCAACCTTTGTGTTTTGAACATTCTTTGCGGGAACTTGCAATCTATTAACAAAATAAACATTAATAAAATTATCCAGGCAACTAAGGTTAATAGAAACAATGATATTTTCTTTATGAATACAACCATGAAATTGTAATATAGAGTTTCCACATGGAAACAAATCCTTGGTACGTTTTGTATCCCTTTTTC
>ML803083.1:13344-30449 GCA_009831015.1 Picea engelmannii
GTAAGAAGCTTGGGGGGGTCCGAAATTTGGTGCTGATCGTTGATCCGAGTGTCGCTAGATCAGCCATTGATATAAGCATGCTCTTTATCCATCATATTGGACCCCCCCCACCATTAAAAATAGAACAGTCAGGGGGTCCAGAATCTCCTGTGGACCGTCCATCTGCACGCTATCGGGAAGGCTGTAGATCTGAGCACACAATTTGATCGCCATTTCAGAACCCCCCGTCACTGCTAAAGGTAGAACAGTCAAGGGGGTCCGAAATCTCATCTTAGTCATAGATCTATGAGCCAAAAACTCAGTCATAGATCTTTGCACCAAATTTAATCTCCGGGTGTGATTTAATATATGCATCAGAACTTAGGCTTAGTGATTTTTATGAGTTTTTTGAGCTGCTTCCCTTGCGTTTTTCACCATGGGGTTAGGAAAGCACCTAAAACATCAGAATCATACATTTTCTTCGAACACCATTCAAACTTTATTGAAAGAAAAGTTGGCTTAGCCTATGTCATATCCTACCTACCTACACCTTTAGCTCATATTAAAATGTTCGACTAAGAGATTACTCTACCCTAGGGTTATTTGACCAAGATTAGACAATTTGATCAAATTTATTCACTAGCTAACCTATCTACTTGGCTAAGATTAAACAATTTAACCATGTTTATTCACTAATCCTATCAACATCAATTCAAAAGGACCTGACCATGTTTAAACAATATGGATCAAGTCATTGTTATTGCATGGGGATTTGTTCATTTTTTCTTCTATGCCCTCTTTATTCTTTTTCTTTCTTTTCTTTTCTATTTCTTTTGAAAATAATTTGCATGAATGAAATATTATTTGCAAGATAACAAACATCAATAGTGGAAATTTTCCAGTCACCAGATGATCCTATAAATTATAGGGTTATAACAGGGTTATCACATTCCCCTCCCCCTTATTTATGCATTGTCCTTAGTGCATTATATACACATGTAAAATCTAAAAATATTCAAAAAGATGTGGGTACTCTTCCCACATAACATGTTCATGCTCCCAGGTTGCATCTTCAAGATTGTAATAGGTCCAATGTGTTGATGTTTTGGTAGATGCGAGAGGTATTAACCTCCATGGATAAACCTTTGGCTAGAATAGAATATTCTGGAAGAAAGAAAAAAACTAAACAAATGTGTGAAAACCTTGGAAGACAAGTTGACTCAGCATAATAAGTAATATTGAAATATTATATGCAGAAAATGACAAGTCGACCATGCTTGAAGAGACACCTATTCACCTGGCTAGATTAGTATAAATAGAAGGTTCTTTAGCTCATTTGGAAAAACACACACTCACTCAGTTGGTGTAATATCTTAGAAGTGCAGTAACAACAAAAGTAGTGCACAAGTCTGGAAGAGGACCACCAACAATTGTAGTGGTGCAACACACTCTTATTCAAAACTTTGATTAGAATATAATATTCTGGAAGAAAGAGAAAACCTAAATAGATGTGTGAAAACCCTGGAAGACAAGTCAACCAACAAAATAAGTAATATAGAAGTATTATATGCAGAAAAGGATAGGTCGACCCTACTTGAAGAGACACATGTTGACCTAGATAGATTAGTATAAATAGAAGATGATTTAGCTCATTTTTAAAAACACACACTCACTCAGTTGGTGCGCATATTTTAGAAGTGCATTAGCAACAGAAGTAGTGAGCAAGTCTGGAAGAGGAGGAACATCAGCTACAATGGTGCAACACCCTCTTGTTCAACCTTTTTGGTAATCTTAATTGTGCGCTACCTTGCAGAAGGTGAGCTCTCATGGTTTATCTATTGCTTGTAGTGTTGATTCCCAGAATCATTCTATCTAGCAAAGGTTAAGGTGCTCGGGGGTGGCTTTGTGCCTATGGTTGGGTGCTAATGGTGTAGCATTGTATATGGTGAAATGATCACAATATTCTAATAGGTTATGGGCCCATGCCACCTTCAAAACATTCTAACCATTGGAAGGAATATCTCTAGATCTCTGTCAAGCTTGTTGTATCAAAATTGCAGTTGCAGCTAGGGTTTCTGATCTTGCAGCAACAACAAACCCTAACCTAATTGTTCAAGCACTTTAAGGGAAGCATTTGGCATAATTCTTGGATATCCTAGTGTGCCCTAACCCAACGCATCTCTTGGTGCCCTCAACCATAAAAAATGTCAAAGTTGAATTTTTGGGTCAAAGTCAATGTTTGACTGGTTAAAGTCAATGTTTGATTATTCAAAGTCAATGTTTAACTAGTCAAAGTCAAAAGACTGTTCAAATTCAAAAGACTAGGCAAGGTCAAAGTCAAGGAAAATCATGACTTCCTCCATAAAATCAGAGTGGCACAACAGAAGCATGGTCTCTTGGTTAACCATGGAAGACAAGAATTGACATCATCCTTACAAAGAACAAATGAAAAAATTATGGAACCAAATATTGAAGAGAAGGAGTCAAAGGATGAAGAGTTTGATTTTTGGATCTTATAGAGACTTGAACGTGGAGTAGGAGAAACAATAAAAAGAAAATACTGCAGATCTAGATCTCTGGAAATAGAAGGGATCTTTGTCCAAGAAGCATTCATAGAGCCAAAAAGATCTCAGATCTAATACATTCAGAGGAACAACACACTCTCCAGGTTGGAAAGAATACTTGTCTCAGAAGACAAAAAACTCAAGAGGAACAATAGCCAGACTCCAACTTTGCATATCATGTTTCATATTTTTATTGTTTCTTAAGTATTGAAATCATTTAGATTTTATTAATGTTAGGAACAAATGAATACTTAGTATCATGTACTATTAATATAAATGCTTATTGTACTTAATTCCATTATGACCTAACATCTCCTCTATGAGATATTTCTTATTCTTATTCTCAAGCAGGACACCTTAGTATTGTTATAATGAATTACCATGAAATTTATATGTTCTTATCACTAGTACATATTGGAAAAATTGCGACGTTATGGACAAAATTGGCCATACTGTCGAAAAATAGAGGATTTTTTTTTTCTCCATACTACCTGATAATGTCACTCTTACGATGTACTACTAAAAACATTGCTCTTGCGATGATGTTCATAGGATGTCTCTCTTGCGACGATGTCAAATTTTCATCTCACTTGTGACGTTGGTCAATTATTCGTCGCACTTGCGACGTTGTGGACACTAGGTTTTCCCCACCCTAACGGTTACCCACTATGTTGTAAAATCTATAAATATATTGCATTTTACAGATGTTGCGACACATTTTCTATAATAACGATAATTCAAAAGGGCTATAAGATCTTCTTGGCAAACAAAAAACATGTTTTTTTTTTCCAGTATATGTCTGTCGGGAATAATGTCAGAAAACATTAGAGGTGGAAAAAAAATTAAAGAGGGTGAAAAGGGTGATGGTAAATGTTATTTCCCTTGAAACAATTGTTGTACTAGACGTCTTGAAAGAGTTTTAATAGAAACAACTAAAAAACATTGTAGAAAATATTGGCACATGGATGGGGGATCAAATGAATATTGTCCCATGGTAAGTAGCTATATATATATATTCATTATTTGTTTTAATATTTATTGTATTCTCAAAATTTTATACTTTTTTATACATGCACTAATTTTTCATGATTGTTTGTAATTATAAAGTTAGATTTTCCCCCTAACTTTCTGCAGAAAGCACCAAGTTGTAGAAGAAATGATGTTTTACAAGATGAAGAACATGAAGTGGATAATGAAGATCAAGTTAATGATCCCATGGAAGTAGATGCCAATAATAACATAGTTCAAGATGATGGGACAAATCAACTGATCCAAAACTTATTCATTCATCTAGATGAGGATCAAGGGGACAATAGTGATGGTATTTATGATGAACCTATGATTGAAAAGGCAAATAAATGAGTTTATAAAGGGTCAAGAGAAAATATTCTCTCCACTACATTGTTGTTGGTGAACTTAAAGGTTACGAATCATTTGTCAAACACTTGTACGACACAAATCCTAAGGTATGTAATATGTTTCATCACATCTACATAAATGTTGACTTTTCCCCATTTTTTTTAGTGTTAATTATTGTGTAAAATAAAAATGCAATATTTACAATTACTATTCTTTACATTAAATATTTATTTTTTATGTTTTAGATTGTTAGGTGAATTTTATGTTACCCTCGTCAAATATTTTACCTCACACATATCGATATTCACATGCCATTATGAAAGAAATTGGAATGGAGTATCAAAGTATAGATGCATGTCCTTGTGATCATATTATATATTATGGACAACATGCGATGAAAACAAAATGCCCAATATGTGGTATCAGTAGATATCGAACCAATCAAGTAACAAAAATGGTCCCTTGAAAGGTTCTCCAACATATTCCCATAATTCCACATTTGCAGCGATTGTTTAGGTGCCAAAGCATAACACATTTTATGGATTACCATGCACGAAAGAGAATTGAAGATGGCATTCTTCGAATGCCTGTAAATGGTTATGAATTTAAGGAAACTGTAGCAAAATGGCTAGAATTTGCAGATGAACCTCATAATGTTAGGCTTCCATTGGCAACTGATGGTGTTAATCCATTTGGAGAGCCTCGGTATGTTTACTCAATGTGGCCTATTTTTGTTATCAACAATAACATTCCTCCTTGGATGTCAATAAATAGGGAGCACATAATGTTGACAATGATTATTCCAGGTATTTGTTTACATTAATTTTTCGAATGTAAATTTTTCATTTTTCTTTTTTTTCTGCATAACATCTTTTATTTATTTATTTATGTATATATACAAACCATGGTAGTAATTTCATGTAATTTCAAACAATTAGGTAAGTACCAAGTTAAAGATATGAATGTGTATATCGAGCCTCTTATTGACGAGCTACTAAAGTTATGGGAGGGCATCACTATGTATGACATCTGTAAACCAATTAGGCAGAAGAGATTTCAATGTCTTGGAATAGTTTTATGGATAATTCATGATGCCCCAGGACTAACACATTTTTGTGGTATGTAACGTTCCATATTGCACGCTTGAATAGTATATAATTAATTGAATATATCATGCATGTTGTTTAAATAATCATTTTGTATATTAATAAGTCACATTAATCCATTTGTTGCAGGTCTTCAAACAAAGGGTAAATTTGCATGTCCAGTTTGTAGTCCTAAAATGAAATCTCATAGGTCAAAAAGTTTAGGAAAGGAGGTGTTTGATGAGTATAGACACTTCCTCTATAGGAACCTTAAGTAATATTTTTTCAATGGGAAACAAGAGATTGGACTAAAACCACAAAGAATGACACCTCACCTATGGAAGTTGGAATATGATAGAATTAATCCTCGAGGTACGCATTTTTTTTATGTATCATAAATGGAATCATGTTTTGAAATTTTATTTTAATTATTCAATTTATTTTACCGCATTTGATAAATAATGTTCTTATTTTTTTTATGCTTCATCAATATCGTCGTCATGAAGGTAGTAATAAAGGGCTTCCACGAGGAATGGAATGTTATCCCACTCAATTCATGAGGTGGCATTACTATGAGGAGCTAACAATAGTTCATTTATTTGATACAATGCATATATGGAAGAATGTGACAGAAACATTATGACAAATTATAGATGGTAGGAGGAATAAAGAAAAAATTGTCAAAATTTGCAAAGACATTTAGGAATCCAATCATGCAATGCAAAGTGTGATCCGATCAAATAATGATGGATATCAAAATAACCTTCCATGGTTATTAATAGATCAACAAATAAATGGTGTAAAAGAGGTCATTCAAAAAATTAAATTTCCCACAGGTTTTTGTTCAAACATAAAGAATATGTTAACGAATAAATGTGAATTTGGTGGGGTAAAAGAACATGATTGGAATACCTTCATTAAGGTAATTAATAATTTTAGTATTCATATTTATATATTGGTCGTATACATTTTTTGAAATTTTTAATTTTTTTGTCTAGTTTTGAAACAAGTAACGATTCATTTTTATTGTTACAATATGTTCTACCTCTATATCTCCCAAACGACTTTGAAAACAATGTCAAACAAGTGATATATGATCTTGGAAAATACATGAGGTAAGTAGCTGCAATATATATGAAAAAAAAATCAAGTTTTTGTTGTACTTAATGACATGTGTTTTACTTGTAATGTGATATGTATTATGTTTTGTTGAAACATGTTATTTTCTTGTGTCATGATCTATAGATGGTTGTCATTGAAATAAATTCATGAAGATGATATAAAGTATTGGAAGAGAGAAATTCCTCGGCTAATGTGTGAAATGCAGAAGTATCTACCTCCAACATTTTTCAATGCACAAGAACACTATGTCATACACCAAGTTGAGGAGATTGAAATGTGCGGACCTATACACACAAGGTCAATGTGGATGGTGGAGAGGCACTTGAAATCATTGAAGGCTTTGGTTAGACAAAGAGAATGTCCTAAGGGTTCTATGGTGGAGGGATATATGGTATATGAATCCATGGTGTATATTAGTCAATATCTTCTTAAACTAGCAACGCAAGCTATGCATGTAGTGGATTTCATTTGGGATGTGAACTCCATCAAAATTTTTGAAAGGGAGCAATTGTTGGGGAAGGTACAATGAAGAAAGCGAGAGGTAATTAAATTGTGGATATTATTAATAAATATAAATTTTCATTTTTTTGTGTGTATATGATCATAATCATTTAATATTTATTCTTTCATCATTTATTAATATTTACGATGGTTATAACTAATATTTAATATTGGTGAATTGTGATTTTTTGATCGGTCAATTGCTCAAGATTGGGATGCACTACATTTATACATTGCAAACAATATTGATTGGATGATGGTATGGATTGATAGATGTAAATAACTCCATGGCGGTAGGTTATCATGGAAAGATATATTTGAATTGGTTCGAGAAGCTCATCGTAATGGAGATTCTGATGTTACATAGAGAGAAATAGATTTAGCATATTGTTTGAAAGATGGAAAGACAAGCAAATTCACCCATTTTATTCAATTATTTTATATTATATTAATGTGACTGTAGGTTTGTTCTTTTCATATTATGCTTTCCAAGTTATATAAATTTGTTTATTATTAATTGACGATGCATCTTTTACATGTCTGGCATATTGCAGTTGAAACACCACAAGGCTATGTGGTGCAATGGTCGTAAATTTCGCATCAAGCAGTTGGATGAAACCATAATTTTTTTTGATAGTGGGATAAATGTAGTATTCTAGGTCACTAATGTTTCCTCTAGGAGTGACAGACGTCCTCAAAAATCTGAAAATAGATATTATGGTTTTTTGAATGATATAATTGAGTGTGACTTTAATTCCTTCAAATTAGTTTTTTTCGATGTCAAATGGTATAGGTTACGAATGCATGAACATGATGAGGAAAGAACTGTTATTGAACATGCCAATGGATTTCTGATGATTAAAACAACGGTTTTTGAAAAAGAAAATGACCACTATGTTTTTCCAAGTCAATGTGAACAAGTCTTTTACTCAAAGGTTCTAGGAAAGAGGGATTGGTCATTTGTTGTTAGATATGATCCAAGAGGAAGGCCAGTAAAGTATATTGTAGATGAAGAATATGATATTGAAGAAGAATATGATGTAGAGCTAGAGAAGGAAGGATACGGGTTGACAGATGAAGAATACAGAGAAGATGAACTAGGTGTAGGAGACAATGTCTTAGTTCTTGACGATGATATCGATGAAGATATGCTCGAAAATGACATTGATGATGATGATGATATCATCAATCCTTTCAACATTGTTTCTGAACTGGATGTTAATAAATATGTCGATTTGGATGATCAAGAAGAAGATATAGAAGAAGGATGATACAAATGTTGTGTTGGTCAATGAGGTACGCAACTAGATATTTTAATTTGTATGAATTATTCTCTTTAAATAATTTTTTATGTGGGTTAATTACATGTTTTTAAGTTTTATTTCATTTTTGTTTTGTTAGTTTCTATGCATGATTACTATGCTGCTTTTGTTTATTTTCTATTTTATAGATTGAGTATTAGGGAATTGAGAGTGATGTGAGGGGGGGCAGGGGCCATATGAGCTTCCACCTTCACGTGGTTGGACTTGTTTAGTAGAGAAAAAATTATTCTAGAAACCAACAGAAGTTCATTCATTTAGCTTTACACTAAAATATCACTCACATACCCACTCTATATATCGAATCATCTCGTCCTCGTTTCGTTTTAATTTTCTCGGTCGAATTTTAAAGGAAACAACTATTAAAAGACATTGTACTAGGGATAGAGTACATGATGGGCAACAATGACCTGCGAATGGGGCCAACATTGATTTTTTTTCAAAATGTTTTTGTATACACCAAAATTTGACATGGATAGACTGTTCACATGCCTTGACGATATGGGAGGGTTTCCAGACTCAAATATCACTCACACACCCACTCTTTATATTCATCGCCTGTGTTGTTCAAAACCAAATTCATGCCAATTAGGACCATGATTTTTGTTGTGGAAAGAAGAACGAGATAGATGAGATGTCGTATTTAAATAATGATTTCATACTAATATTATTTATGGAGAAAAAGAGTACTTAGATGAGAAAAAAAAACAAAGACATAAAATAACGTGAAGCTTATACGATTAATCAAGTACTTCTTTATCAAGGTTATTGCATGCCCTTGCAATACTAGTAGATGAGGGGACGCACATCTCAATAGTATTTTAAAGGAAACAACTAAAAGATGTTGTACTAGGGATAGATCAGTACATGATGGGAAACAGTAACCCATGAATGGGGCCAACATTGAAATTCTTTCAAAATGTTTCTATATGCACTAAAATTTGACATGGATAGACTGTTCGCATTGCCTTAACAGTATGGAAGGGTTTCTAGACTCAAATATTACTCACACACCCACTCTATATATCACCTGATCTCGTACTCATTTCGTTTTAATTTTCTCGATTGAATTTTAAAGGAAACAACTATTCAAAGACATTGTACTAGGGCTAGAGTACATGATGGGCAACAATGACCTGTGAATGGGGCCAACATTGAAATTTTTTCAAAATGTTTATGTATGCACCAAAATTTGACATGGATAGAATGTTCACATGCCTTGACGATATGGGAGGGTTTCTAGACTCAAATATCACTCACACACCCACTCTTTATATTCATCGTTTGTGTGATTCAAAACCAACATCATGCCAATTAGGACCATGATTTTGGTCGTGGTGAGAAGAAGGAGATAGATGAGATTTCGTATTTAAATAATGCTTTCGTACTAATATTATTTATGGAGCTAAATAGTACTTAGATGAGAGAAAAAAACAAAGACAAGAAATAACTGATATTGAAGCTTTTGTGATTAATCAAGTACTTCTTTATCTGCGTTATAACATTCCCTTGCAGTACTAGATGAGGGGACGCCATTCATCTTTATCGTATTTTAAAGGAAATAGCTAAAACACATTGTACTAGGGATAGAGTACATGATGGGAATCAATAACCTGTGAATGGGGCCAATGTTGAAATTATTTCAAAATGTTTCTGTATGCACTAAACTTTGACATGGATATATTGTTCTCATGCCTTGGCGATATGGAAGGGTTTCCAAACTCAAATATTACTCACAGATCCACTCTATATATAGACCCATCTCATCCTCGTTTCATTTTAATTTTCTTGGTCAAATTTTAAAGGAAAAGACTATTAAAAGACATTGTACTAGGGATATAGTACATGCTGGACAACAATGACCTATGAATGGGGCCAACATTGAATTTTTTTCAAAATGTTTTTGTATGTATCGAGATTTGACATGGATAAACTGTTCACATGCCTTGACGATATGGGAGGGTTTCCAGACTCAAAGATCACTCATGCACCCACTCTTTATATTCATCGTATGTGTCGTTCAAAACAAAAACCACACACCTACTTCTTCGACCATGATATTTCCTAACGATGATAAATTCTTAGAGGCCATGACATTTTTAGATAGACCTTAGAATTAGAAATTTAATTATTAAATATTCAAGTGGATGAATAGTCTTCATATATTTTAGAAATCAAAGGAATGCTTGAATCCCTAAGATCCAAGTCTATTAAATCAACATATGTGTAGGACTAAGGGAGTGGAGAAATCCATTGTATAATCGGTAATATCAAAAGGCTCCTCTTACACCATATTTAGGCACAAGGTCACGTGATGTTGGTTGAAGGGATATCCCCCTGATACCTTCTTAGCGTCAGATATATTTCTGGGGATCTTTCTAGTACCCTTAACTCTGTGAGAGGTAATGCTTTCAACGTTTCGAGCTTTGCTACCCTGCCCATAAGATGGGCCTGACTTACGATTGTTCACTTGTGCATCGGTTATACCATGGTTGCTTAGTTGCTTGACTTAGGTACCACATAGGTTACTTACAGGGGTTATTCTGTAGGTACCCTGGGTCATATAGGGGTCGGAAAAAACACAACCTTTATGGAGGATTACCTCTCCGAGGTACCCGACTGACTCATTGTTAAGCTCATGAGGGCCCTTATAACTGATTATGTTACCTCCAATATTTAGCAGAGGAGTGTTAGGCCCCTTTTGGGAGAGGCATACCTACTTTAGAGAGGGAGGTCCCTTTCAACCACTTTATCCTGTTTGTGTGCATATTGGTCGTTTGATTATTTTTGGTGTGCTCTTTTATTACTAGTTGGCCTTAGGATTTGTTTTTTTGTATCTCAAGTCTTGAGTCATCGTGGAGCCAGACCAGCATCCATGCAGGTCTCGCCGCTTGTTACAGTTACCACTTCATTTTGAGTATTTTCTCTCTAAGAGGCATAAATTTATCAAACGTGGTATAGACACCTCCACTTATCATACTTGTGATCGTACAAGGATGAGTACTGAATTGAGTCATCAAGATATTGGGAGCCCTTCAACTCCCATACCTACTATAATTAATGGTACCCCTTTGATACCTTCAACCACAATGGTTGTAGTGCTAGAAGTGCCTATTATCATCATTGTCTATCCTATAGTGAATGCTCAACCTATAGCCACAAACCCTTTTGGGTCTCTTGGTCACTCTTCGAGCTATAATGTTCAGTCCATCCCTATGGCCTCTAGTCCTTTTTCCTATGGTATACTAAATTTCACATAGCAGTTTCAAACTCCATCCCAGCAGTTGGCACAAATGATAGCAATGGACTTGGGGGCACAACTCCTCCACATACTCCATTCTAGTTTGGTGGCACTCATTCCCCTCAAATGACTCCAACTATTGGAGGCATGCCTCCTCTTAATTGTGGGTCTAATCATGTTACTTTTGGATGGAGAAACCAACCCGGTGGACAATATATTGCTTATGGTCCATCCTTTACACCTACCTCCTCTACTTCGATTCCAACCAACACGTTTTGCATGATGAATCCACCTTTATCCTTTGGATTTACACCCAGAGGAAGTCAGTTTCATTCCTTGGGCAACCCCCAACCTGGATCCACTCCTACTGGGGGAATTTTTTATAACCCTCATCAGAACATTCCTACTGAAATGGTTCCCAACCACCCTCTTATGAATCAGTTCAGAGGAAGATCTTACAATCCCAGATAGGGCCATGGTGCTTACCAGAACCCCAGATGGGCTGCGATTCCCCAACCACAATATTTCTAGGGAACTTGGTGCTAGATACTGCAACCCTGTCTCTCTTTTTTGTACATGCTCAATCTGCCAGACTTGTCTAAGTTGATGAACGATCATGTGTGTCATGATATGACATGGCCCCCCGTTCCCACCAAGATTCCTTTGGATATTCCAAAATTTGAAGGAAAGAATAGTGAAGATCTTAGTGATCACGTTACTACTTTTCACCTTTGTTTCCCTTCGAATTCACTTAATGACGATTCTATTCGGTTAATATTGTTTCAATGCACCCTCACGAGGGTTACTGCAAAATAGTATATCGAGCTACCTAGGGGAGAATATAGAACCTTTAGTCAAATGGTATTAGTCTTCCTTAACCACTTCCAATTTCTGGTTCGTTAGGATGTTGGCTTAAAACTTCTTTCGACCTTATGCCAGGACAAACCCACTCATATCTCGGATCACATCTAGGAGTGGCGCAGACATAAGAGGTTGATCAAGATCTAGATACCCCTAGAATTCCTGCTAGAGTGGTTCCTTAAGTCTCTACAACCTTATATTTCGAAGGATGTTTCTACATCTGGGGTTACATCTAAGGAAGAAGCGATTTTTAAAGCCTGACAGTTAGATCTTATATATGCTCAGTCTGGGATGTTATACGATATTCTAACAGACGCACTGAGGGAAAACTTTGACCCTAGAAAAAATCTCGGACCTCATGCTGATGGCATTGTAGGCTTCGTCAATGTGAAATCTGCAGACTCAATGACAAGCCATTTGAAAGAGTTTTATCTAAACCAGTCTGTAAGAGGGCCAACTTTGTCTATGTCCTCCAATCCCACTCAGTCAGTGGATGTACATTCTGTGCAATCGTCAACCGACCCAAATGGTAACCAACAACCAGGCAGGAATAAGAAGAAAGGACGTAATAATAATCATAAGGGTGGGAAGAATAATAAGAGACCCAAGGACAATGGTAATAATGAGAAGGCGAATAATAATGTTGGTGAGGGAAATAAAGAAAATCGGACGATCACCTTATCCATTTATGCCCCAAACTTGTGGAAGCTGCGATGTTTTTATCTCTACCTCCCTATGTTCTAACTAATCCTTTTCCACTAACTAGCACATGGCATTGAGCTCCTTGAATGCCAAAAATATGGCGAGTGGAATTCAAAACCCACCGACGCAAGATGGTGACCATTTATGCATCCATATGGTTAAATCTGAGGTTAATGTAGCCACTTGTGTTGGTTGTGGAGCCTGATTATGTTTCTGATTTAGAGGTCTTTGATTTCCAGCTGTGTTTATACCCCATGAAGACTTTACACCCCAGAAGTATGTACACTTTTCCACACAGGGGAGTGCAGAGGGAGGGTACCCCCTATCTAGGGGGCATATCCCCCCGGCTGGGGGGTTCGGGGGTGAAGGAAAAATTTCCTTGTAAATGTATATTGTAATTTCATTGTAAATCTAGATCGTTCATTATAAGGTCCCAGATCTAATGGTAGAAATTATGTTAGGTTTTTTTTCCCTAGAAGGCTACCCTCTGTTATGAGGGAAATGTATTGCGGCTATGCATGATGACGAGTATTGTATTCTGAAAGAGGAGACTATGAGAGAAAGAAGGGGGAGTTACAACAGGTTTTGTTGTAGGTTGTATCCCTTCATTTGTTGGATAATAATAAAGGAAGGACTTGGCAATTTCTCTGGTGGACGTAGCCAACACTGGGTGAACCACGTAAATCTATGTCTCTCTTGTATTATTTATCTTATGTGTTTTGTTTTATTTTATTGCTCCGTATCAGAGAAAAAGGTAAGTCGTAGGAAAAGAGGGTCCCTGGTTCGAGTGGGAGCAATGTCGGAAGATGGAAAGTTTAGGGTGGAGAAATTTAACGGCCAAAACTACCAGTTATCAAAGATGTAGATGGAAGATTATTTATATCAGAAGGATCTATTCCTACCATTGGGCGGAGTAGAAAAGAAGCCGATGGCCATGAAGGACGAAGAATGGGAGATTCTTGACAGAAAGGCTCTAGGAATGATACGGCTAAGCTTGGCAGCGTCGGTGGCTTTCAATATTTCGAAAGAAAAGACAATGAAGGATCTGATGGATGCGTTGGCTAAACTGTATGAAAAACCCTCCATGTCTAATAAGGTATTTCTAAAGAAGAGATTATTTAATATGAAGATGTCAGAAGGTGGGTCTATTATAGATCATTTAAATGAATTTAATATGATTACTAATCAACTAAGTTCTGTAAAAGTGGACTTTGATGATGAGGTTAGGGCTCTTCTAATCTTGTGCTCATTGCTAGAAAGATGGAATGGCTTGGTCATGGCTCTAAGTAACTCTGTCTCTGGTTCAAATACTTTAAAATTTGATGATGTTGTTGGTGTTATCCTTAGTGAGGAAATGTGATGGAAAAGCACAGGTGAGACATCAGATAATGCATTGAACATGGAGAACAAGGGAAGACAAAAGGATAGAGGAAGGGGCTTAGGGAACCACGAGAATTCTAGGAAGGGCAGATCCAAATCCAGACTTGGAACGATAGAGTGCTAGAATTATGGGAAGAAAGGACATCTGAAGAAAGACTGCAGAGCTCCAAAGAAACAAAGAGATGGACAACAAGAGAGAAATTAGGAAGCAAATGTAATAGGTGATGTGTTACACGATGCTTTGATTCTTTCTGTAGATAATATTTCCGAGTCTTGGGTAGTATCTTTAGGGGCTTCATTTAATGCCACACCCCATAGGAAACATTTTCTAGATTATGTTCAAGGTGATTTTGGACAAGTTCATTTGGGTGATGATGCACCATGCAAAATTGTTGGAATGGGAAAGGTAAAAATAAAGCAACGCAATGGAAACCAATGGTTGTTGAAAGAGGTAATACATGTTCCATATTTAAGGAAAAGTCTAATTTCAACAGGGTAGTTGGCAAGTGAAGGTTGTGTATCCATATTTACAGATAAGATGTGGAAGTTCATTAAAGGATCATTGGTGATAGCAAAAGGAGAGAAGGTAGGTACATTGTATTTATATACTAGTAATACTGACTCTTCTATATCTTTAGCTTCTACAGGACTTCTGTGAGCATTGTGTTTATGGAAAACAAAAGAATTCACAAAATAAATTTGTTGTCGGATATTAAACAAATTGATTTGGACTTCTATGAGCATTATGTTTATGAAAAACAAAAGAGAGTCAGATTTCTCAGAGTCGGAAAAGAAAAGAAGAATGAAAGGTTAGAGCTTTTGCATATAGATGTATGGGGACCAGCTCAGGTATCATCTCTTGGTGGCTCTCATTATTACGTTACTTTTATTGATGATGCAACTAGAAAAACTTGGGTTTATTGCATTCGACAAAAATCTGATGTTTTTGATACTTTTAAGAAATGGAAAGCTTTAGTTGAGAATGATATAGGAAAAAGTTTGAAGTGTCTTAGATCAGATAATGGAGGTGAATATTGTAGCAAGGAGTTTGATGATTATTGTTCATACCATGGGATTCGTAGAGAGAAGATATTTCCAAGAACACCACAAGAAAATGGTGTGTCAGAAAGGATGAAGAGGACAATCATGGAGCATGCAAGGAGTATGAGATTGCATGCCAGTTTTCCCTTACAGTTCTGGGCAGATGTTGTAGATACTATTTTTTACTTAATAAATAGAGGACCTTCATGCTCTTTGGATGGTACAATTCCAGAGGAGGAATGGACAGGAAAAAAGGTATACTATTCTTTTTTGAAAACTTTCGGTTGTGAAGCATTTATCCATATTGATAAAAAAAATAGAACAAAGCTTGAGTCTAAATCCAAGAAGTGCACCTTTATTGGATATGATGTTAATGATTTTGGTTATCGATTATGGGATTATGAAAATAACAAAATCATTAGGAGTAGAGATGTCATATTCAATGAGAAGGTCATGTACAAAGATCAGTTGTAGGGAAAGAAAAAGGAAGAAGAAAAATAAGAATACACGGTGCTTGATGAGATCACTGAAAAAGAAATTCCAAAGGAACTTGAAAATCAAAATGTACAACAATAGGAGCAGCAGGTACCTCAAACACCTGCAAGTGTTGTTAGAAGATCTACCAGGTTAAGTATACCCCCTGAATGATACTCTCCTTCATTGTATTATTTATTGTTGACTGATTCTAGTGAATCAGAATGTTATGAAGAGGAAATGCAGGTAGACACCAAAAAGAAGTTGGAGCAAGGCATGAAAGAGGAAATGGATTCCTTGGCAAATAACCAGACTTAGGACTTGGTTCAGTTGCTTGCAGGAAAAAGAACATTGCAGAATAAATGGGTCTACAAGTTGAAGGAAGAAGATGGAGGAGAAAAATGGTACAAGGCTAGACTTGTTGTAAAGGGGTTTGCACAAAAGAAAGGTATAGATTTTGATGAAATATTTTCTCCTGTTATTAAAATTACTTCAATTAGAACTATTTTAAGTCTTGTGGCAATAGAATATTTGCATCTTGAACAATTAGATGTAAAAACAACTTTTCTCCACGGGGATTTGAAGGAAGAGATTTATATGCAGTAGCCATAGGGGTATGAGGTCAAAGGGAAGGAGAATTTGGTATGCAGGTTGAAGAAGAGCTTGTATGGCCTAAAGAAAGCTCCAAGGCAGTGGTATTTGAAATTTGTCATCTTTATGACAAAACAAGGTTATAGTAGATGTCATTATGAACATTGTGTTTATTTTAAAAGGCTAGAAAATGGAAGCTATATTATCTTGCTATTGTATGTAGATGCAATGCTTGTTGCAGGGTCTAATATGTAGGATATAAATGTGCTCAAGAAGAAATTATCCCATTCATTTTCGATGAAGGATTTGGGTGCTGCAAAGAAAATCCTTGGCATGAGAATAACAAGAGACAAAAAAAATCACAAATTGACATTGTCTCAGAGTGAGTACACAGAGAAGGTGTTGGAGAGGTTTAGAATGCAGAATGCAAAACCAATTAGTACACCTTTGGCCAGCGATTTCAAATTAACTAAGGAAATGTGTCCCAAGACACAGGAGGAGATAGAATACATGTACAGGGTCCCTTATTCATTAGCAGTTGGCAGCTTGATGTATGCAATGGTTTGCACAAGACCATATATTGCACATGCAATGGGAGTTGTGAGTAGGTATATAAACAATCCAGGTAAAGAACATTGGGAGGCAGTAAAGTGGATTCTCAAGTATTTGAGAGGTACTGCTACTCATGCATTATGTTTTGGAGGTTTAGACACTTTTATACAGGGATATGTTGATTCAGATATGGAAGGTGATAAAAATAGCAGGAGGATCACCACAAGGTATGTTTTTACTATAGGTGGAACAACAGTAAGTTGGATTTCAAAACTGCAAAAGGTTGTTGCACTTTCAACAACAGAGGCAGAGTATGTTGCTGCTACAGAGGCTA
>ML803083.1:30499-46910 GCA_009831015.1 Picea engelmannii
TAGGTGGAACAACAGTAAGTTGGATTTCAAAACTGCAAAAGGTTGTTGCACTTTCAACAACAGAGGCAGAGTATGTTGCTGCTACAGAGGCTAGTAAAGAGATGATTTGGTTACAAAGGTTTATGGAGGAATTGAGAAAGAAGAAGGAGAATAGCAGGTTGTACTGTGACAGTGAGAGTGCAATTCATCTTGCAAAGAACTCATCCTTCCATTCGAAGACTAAGCATATACATTTGAGGTACCACTTCATATGATCTTCTTTGGAAGATGGACATTTGAAGTTGGAAAAAATACACACTAGCTAGAATCTTGCAGACATGTTAACAAAGGGAGTAACTAGAGAGAAATTGAGTTCCTGTTCAGTTTTAGTTGGTCTTCAAGAATGAAGATGAAGATGAGAAATTTGCCAGGTCCAAGAAGGTTCAGAGTCTAGCATATACAATAGCGGTGGAGTTGTTGAGATCAGTCTCCAAGTGGGAGATTGTTGGTTGTGGAGCCTGATTATGTTCCTGATTCAGAGGTCCTTTCTTTTCAGCCGTTTTTATACCCCATGAATACTTTACACCCCAAAAGTATGTACACTCTTCCACGCGGGGGAGTGCAGATGATCCAGATTATTTTCAGCACGAAATGAGATCGGAGATATAATAAAGAAATGCATAGAGATGTCGCAGATATTCAATAATATAAAATAAATGTATCATAGATGAAACCATAAACATAGATATACAGTAATACACAATTTCTATTAATGAAAGAAATGTACAGAGACTGTAAAAATACAGAGTGAAAGACTCACTAGAATGGTGGCAACTTATCTCTGAGAAGAGATGTGACGGCTACTCACATTCGCAAGAAGATGATTACAATGAGGCTCTGAAGGCCTTTTTACAATAAGTAGGAATGCCAAAAACCCTAGACATCCAAATTCTAACCCTAGGAATGCCCCGTTTGGGTAAGTGAGTACATCAACTTCCCGGGGTCGTAACTTTTGCATACGATGTCCGTTTTAGAAGTGTGATATCTTGTTGGAAAGGTATCATCGGGGATATTAATTTTGGGGGCTCAATCATTCCTTTGGCTATCATTGAGAACCTCGATCTCTAAAATCCTTCACTTGGGCCCTCAAAATGGCCTTGGAAGTTAAAACCTGCTAAAAATAGTAAATTGTCAAAATTGCCAGAAAACTGTTTTGAGCCATTTGGAAAAGGTGGGTGGCCACCAATATCCACTTGGATCAGTAGAGGGGGGGTACCCCCTATCCAGGGGGGCTATCCCCTCAGTTGGGGGGTTCAGGGGCGAAGCACCTAAAGGAAAAATTGCCTTGTAAATGTATATTGTAATTTCATTGTAAATCTGGACCGTTCATTATAAGGTCACAGATCTAACGGTAGAAATTATGTTAAGGTTTTTTTCCCTAAAAGGAAACCCTCTGTTATGAGGGAAATGTATTGCGGCTATGCATGATGGTGAGTATTGTATTCTGAGAGAGGAGATTATGAGAGAAAGCAGAGGAAGTTACAGTGGGTTTTGCTGTAGGTTGCATCCCTTCATTTGTTGGAGAATAATAGAGGAAGGACCTAGCAATTTATCTGGTGGACGTAGCCCACACTAGGTGAAGCACATAAATATATGTCTCTCTTGTATTGTGTATCTTCTGTGTTTTGTTTCCGCATTTGTTTTATTTTATTGCTCCGCAGTCCTGTTTTTCTAACAACTCGGTCTCACGATTACATTTCTCCACAAACTGTACCTAGTATAGAGTCTCCTCCTCCTCTAGAGATGCCCTTACATATCGAAAAACTAGAGCCACCACCTCGTATTCTGAAAGGAGTACTTAATCTCTCTACCGAAAATCCTAATGCTAGAGTCGCCCAAAATTACTCTATTGTTGAGGACCTGGGTCAAACCCCTTGTGCAATGTTGGCTCTGGAGGTACTCTAGACGTGTCCTTCATAGAGGAATGCCTTGCTATATACGTTAGGATCTTTACATCCTTGTGTCTCAAAGGTTACCAAGTTTGATGCCAAAGATGTGAAGCCTCTCTTGCCTTACCATGTGGCATTCCAAATCCACATGGGTTACTCGAAATATACCATCAAGTGTACTGTTGTTGATGAAGGTGCTGCAACATGTGTGATGTCCCTGTTCTATTGGAAATCCCTCAGCTCTCTAACCCTTTCTCAGTCTCCAGCCATGTTTATTTATTTTGAAAATCGTTTCTTCCACCCTAACGGTATTCTTTCCACCTTTCCGGTCCAGCTAGGTGGGAAGAACGTGGAGGTGGATGTCGAGGTCATTTATGCACCCCTCGCCTATAAATTTTTACTAGGATGCAATTGGAATTACTCTATGACTGTAATTGTATCATCCTTCTTTCATACTCTATGTTTTACTCACGATGGGAAGATCGTGACGATCGATCAGTTGTCCTTTGCGTATGCTAGCCCCAGTGCATTTGTTGGACCAGCAATCCCCGTGGTCGAAAATTCTCAACTGAAAACTGAGAATATCAGTGTCGAAATGTATTAATCCCATATGATTACCTTCGAATTCATTGCATCGGTTCACCATATTTATGCCATGTCTAGTAGGCCCGTTTCGTCAGTGAGGTTTGTTCCTTTTCACACTTCCTATTTTAATGATCCTTGGACCCTACCTTCCTCGATTGTGTCTTGTGAAGGTCAGTCACATGCTGGAATGGCCATGCCACTATCGACAACAGAGATAACATATCAAGCTGTTCTTGACTCTTCTGTTGATCCAGATCCTATTACCTCACTAATAGACGAGGAGGATCCTGTTCCGGAGACCGTGTGGGCCACTTCATCATTTTGTTCACATGACTACCTCGATGAGAATTTACCTTTGGATGAAGCTATTTTCAAGGCCATGAATGGTTTTGACAAAACCTTGGGATGATATGCATCATCACTCTTATTTTCTCCTAGAGCTTGTTAGAATCGAGCAAGATGATTTTAGATCTACTTTGAGAGAGATAGTCGGTCATGCCGTAGTTCCACTTGATACGGATGAAATTTATGTCAAAGGAAACTTATCGAGTATCTCACCTAATTTCACGATCGATATTTCTCGTATCCTTGGCAAGATTGAAAATGTTTACATTGGTGCAAATTGTTCGCCAAAAGAAATCCTGATATACACTGAACTCTTCAAAGAATTATGAGATGTATTCACTTGGTCATATGAAGAGATACCAGGAATCGACCCTTGAATTGTCAAACATGAGATTAAAATTTACCAAGATTCTAAGCTTGTTTGAAAACATATTAGAGCTGTCAATCCCCGGAAGGCCCCTACTATTAAGGTAGAGGTAGAAAAATGGCTTAATACTGGCTTTATCTACCCGATTCCCTATGAATAAAAGTCAAGGAACCATCCACGTATGCATGGATTTTTGTGACCTGAACAAGGCTTGTCCTAAAGACAAATTCCCAACACCTTTCATTGATCATATCCTCAATGAGTGTGCGGGGAGCGAATTTTTTTCTTTCATGGATGGATTTTCAGGTTATAACCAAATTCAGATTAAACCTGAGGATCAACATAAGATGACATTTATTTTCCCTTGGGGTACTTTTGCATATCGGAAGATGCATTTCTCCCTTAAAAACACCGGAGAAACCTTCCAACGCATTATGACCTTCACATTTCACGATCTCAAGCACATAGTCAAAGCCTATCTTGACGATCTTGTTGCTCGCTCTTGTAAGAGAGTGGACCACCCTAAACACCTTTGGCTAGTCTTTGAAACATGTCGTCATTATCACATCTGGTTAAACCCTCATAAATGAATCTTTTACATTAGGTCAGGTCGTCTTCTAGGATTTTTAGTCTCTGAGACTGGGATCATGGTATATCCGTTAAAGGTTGAGGAAATACTTTGATTTCCTCCCTCACGCATTGTTCGCCAACTTTAAGTTTTACAGGGGAAAGATAAATTTTTACGTCGATTTTTAGTGAACTATTCCAATATCACTAAAGGTTTCATGCATCTTTTGAAGAAGGACACTCCTTTTATCTATGATGAGTGAGCCCAAGAATCCTTTGATGCTTTAAAGAAATCCTTGGTATCAACGCGTATGTTTAAGTCTCCAGACTACATAAGAGATTACTTGCTTTATGTCCCCACGTCCGAAGAGACGATTGGTATGGTGTTGGTTCAGGAGGATGATGAGCTTTGCGAGCACGCCATTTACTATCTTATTAGTAACTTAGTCACCTTGAACTCAAGTATTCTCATGTTGAAAAGCTAGTTTTGGCTTCTGTCCATCTAGTCCAATGGTTACGACATTATATATTTCTTTGCAAAACTACTATGGTTGCTGATTTCAATCCATTTCAATATATCCTTACCAAGTGTATCATAGGGGGAAAGTACAATAAATGGATTGTCATTCTACAAGAATTCGATCTCGATTTCACTTCTGTGAAATCCAAAAAAGCAATAGTATTTGTTGAGTTAATAGATGATTTCCCTCGGCTAGATGAGGATGTTATTCATGTTTATTCATTTGCATATGAACACATTTTCCTTGTATTCTCATCAGAACCCTGGTATGGAGACATTGTTCTTTATCTTCAAAATTTGAATTTCCCTCAGCATATATTGTGATATGACCGACGACGTATATGATACCAAGCTAAGAACTACATTATCATCGACGACACTCTGTATCGTCAAGGCATAGGAAATATATTACATCATTGTTCAACTCACGAAGAAGTCGAGTCTGTTCTAAATGAATTCCACAGGGGGGCTTGTGGTGGTCATCTATCTGGGCTTGTGACAACCCCAAAAAATTTGTGAGCCAGTGATTTTTGGCCATCTATATTTAAATATTGCGTTGAAGTAGTTAAGAAGTGTCACCCCTGCCAGATGCTCACTCGGAAAATGCGCTCGCATCCAGCCCCTCTCCATCTAGTCATTATTGTTGGTCCCTTCATCAAGTGGGGGTGGAATTTGCGGATGGAAACCCAAATTCATCTAGGGGGAATCAACACATTATCGTTGAACCAGGTGGATATCAGTGGCCACCCACCTTTTCTGACTAGCTCAAAACAGTTTTCTGGCAAATTTGGCAATTTACTATTTTTAGCAGTTTTTAACTTCCATGACCATTTTGAGGGCCCAAATGAAGGTTTTTCGAGATCAAGGTTCTCAATGATATCCAAAGGAAATTAATATCCTCTACGATACCTTTCCAATGTGCTATCATACGCCTAAAACGAAGATCGTATGCAAAAGTTACGACCCCGGGAAGTTAATGTACTAACTTACCCAAACGGGGCCCACATGACTTTTGGAGCTTCATCTCCTAGGGTTAGGTTTTTGGATGTATATGACTTTTGGAATTCCTGTTTATTATAAAAAGGCCTTCATAGCCTCATTGTAATCATCTTCTTGCGAATGCAAGTAGCCGTCACATCTCTTCTCAGAGATAAGCTGCCACCATTCTAGCGAGTCTTTCACTCTATATTTTTTACAGTCTCTGTACATTTATTTCATTAATAGAAATCATGTATTACTGTATATCTGTGTTTATGGTTGCATCTCTGATACATTTCTCTTATATTATTGAATATCTGTGATATCTCTATGCATTTATTTATTATATCTCCAATCTCATTTTGTGCCGAAGATAATCCGGATCAATCATGGTCATCGACTACTTTACTAAGTGGGTCAAGGCTATTCCTATAGTTAAATCTGATAGGAATACTTTCATCTTCTTCGTATTCAATCAAATTATAGGCAGGTACAGAATCTTGGGTGAGATTGTCACTGATCATGATAGTCACTTTCAGAATGAAATGATGGAAGAACTAGCATCTAAATTGGGGTTTAAGAATGGTCATTGTTCCCCTTACTACCCCCAGGAAAATGGAAAAGTAGAGTCTGTGAATAAGTCTCTCAAGACCATTTTGCATAAAACTGTCAGCCAGAGAAAATTCGATTGGCATATCATGCTATATCTCGCACTTTGGGCATACTAAACCTCAGTCAAGACTACCACTAGTTTTTCTCCTTTCCAATTAGTACATGGTGTGGAGTTGATCTTACCTATTGAAACTGAAATCCCTTCTCTTAGATTGTAAGTTGCGCTCCTACCTGACACTTCTAATATCGAATGACACCTCGTACACCTAGAGAGTCTGGATGAGCAACATTGTGACGCCTCTACGACTATCGAAGAAAATAAAAGACGTGTCAAGGTCCAATACGATAAGTCTTTCGTCCCTCGGTTGTACGCTGAGGGTGACTTGGTACTTCTATATGATAAAGCCAAACAACCATTGGGGGTAGGAAAGTTCAAAACGATGTGGCACAATCCCTATATCATGCGACATGTCTTATAAAAAGGAGCCTACGAATTAGAAGATTATGAAGGGAACATGTTGGCCGAGCCCAGGAATGGGCTCTATTTGAAAAGATATTATGCTTCAGCCCCAAGCTTGGGCATAACTCTTTGTATACTAATGTAATTTACTGTATATATATTTTCCTTGTATTTTTCATCTTCATCTTGTTTATCAAGTTTTCCATTGGTTGGCAGATGTCAACGGAGTCTTTGGTCTACATAGGATTTGTAGACGGAGCCAGTTGTCGTACACAGAACTTGGCTTTTGTCGCTTAGGTTGTTTACTCACCCAAGGGTCTACTAGTGTCTTCAAGTGGCATATGCCTAGGGCCATCCATGAATAATGTGGCCGAATATAGTGTCATTATATAACTTTTGCGTGGTGCCATTTTTCATGGTATTCATTCTTTGGAGGTTCGCCTGGACTCCCAGTTAGTAGTATGTCAATTGAATGGTAATTACCATGTACGTGATGCTATGTTACTCTGATGATTCCTATGGGTATGACTTTTGGAACGAAAATTTGATTTTATTACTTATCATCACATACCTAGGAGTTCTAATTATGTATCTGATTCATATGCTAATTTTGTTTTAGATTGGAATTTGTCACATAAATAAATCAAAGAAAACATTCTCATCAATGTACACATTGTAACATAAGTAAAGCCGAAGAACCATGTTTTTATATATATTTCAAAAAATATGATGTTTATAGTACAAAATTGGGGCTAACACCCTCAATATACATATACAACCAATCATACAATAGCCATGACATCTATGCCTGTGGCACTGGATGAGTGTCATGATAGAAAAACATGGTGTTTGCGAGACGCCGAAAGAGTCACACCCAAGCACGGGGCACGCCTACCATCTGTTGTTGCATAGCCTCAGACAGATCCTCCACATGAACCATCAGAATCCTATGTGTCAAACGAGATAGGTTTCCTTGCATGTTTTGAAGGACTCTCTCTGTGTCCCCTCTTGCTGCCTTGTCTCCCCAGTGCCTATGACGATTTCATGGAAGTCCGTCCGGCCATCATGGACCTACATTTGCGTCACATAAATGTCTAATTATTACTTAACATCATACAAAAAAAAAAAAAAACTTTCCTATACAAAAATACATAAAAATAAAATATTTAAAAAACTTTGACATACCTGTGTCTTCGTAGGTGGTCCCTGGTGGTAATGGCATGTCAGGGTCGCCTATGAAGTATATCCCTGCGTAAGGGTAGTCATCCAGATCCATGGCCTATCATCTCCACCAGAAGAAGAAGTCATCATTGTAGGGTGTTGGCATGCTACCTCCCCCTTGGTGCCTTAGTACCTCGGTCCACCATGCCATGGCTAGATCATGAGGTCCAAGAGGAATGATATCAACTCTAGGTCCCAAACCTGGAACCCGCTCGAAGAAAAATCTACACAAGATAGAAGAGAATATGAAGTTCCTCTTACTACCCTGTTTGCATTCTGTTAACTGGCTCTTCATGTTAGTCGGTAGTGAGGTGCACCAGTCCTACATCGTGGATCTCAAGCACTCTACTGAGTAGAACATAAGCGGCCTCGATTCCTAGTGCAAAGAGGTCGATCCTGTGATACATGTCAAAACAAGGACAACAATCTTGAGTCTTATATTGTTTATCGCTCGATTGAGGAGTTGGATCCAGACCATCTCGGTCCCTACAATGCAATGAGCATCTATGTATTCCTCTATTTTCATACTACTCCCAACTCCTCGGTCTTTGAGGTTGACCACCTCACCCCAACGCGACGACCCTGTCAAGAAATAAATGTCCTCGACTTCAATCCTTAATGGTTGCCCATCAAGGTTGAAGCTCTCACTATCTGGATCCCATTAATCCACGAGCAACTGTATCAATCTCACTTGGGATCTCATACCCTTAAGATCCCATAATTTATATATCCCGCATATTTTCAAGGCCATTTGGGCCCACAGATCTCTCTCTACAACAACATCTACATCCTCATGTTCCCTTTACCTCCACTCTAGCACCATCCTGTAAAATAAAAATCCTTTTTTGAGTTAACAACCACTAAAAAATGATGTTTACATAAATATACGCAGGTCGTAGTATTCACAGTCGTGTATAGAGTTGAGTATACTCTAGTTGTATTTTAGACTACTGCATATAATCATGCATATACACGACCCGATGAACGGTAGCCCGCGTACACCTAAAGATTTAATTTGCGCCCTAAATAACTTAAAATTTGGAAACTAATTAAAAAATCTAATCCAATGAAAAGTAAGAGGAGAGGAAGAGGAATTAACTGGTCCAAACGGTCGTCAATTCTGTCATTCGTAGCTCCCACAATCACCAGTTGAAGTTCAGAGGCAATTTGGTCCAAAATCTACTATTTGGGTAAAAAATACAAATGGTATAGTAAATTTGTTTTTTTTTTTACTATTTATAGCAATTTTTTACCCACTTTGCATAGTTTCGGACAATATTTTGGCCTAATGGACTAATACAACAATGGATTGAGTTGGGTTTTGTCGTTTTATCTAGGGATTCTTGCGGTTTTCAACGTTATGTCACCCATTCGTAACTTTGGGAAGGTATTTTTGCTACCCAACATATAGGATAGGTTTCCATTCCATAATTCACACTTGCATCGTCCTATGATTGTCACTCATATGCCTTAGGTACAAACCCATTTTATAGCGACACAAAACCTTCTATCTACTACTAGAAGTGTCGTTATTGAATGGTAGAGACTTACCAAACATAGGTACCCTAGTTAGATCCTCTCCTTCGTTCGGTGCCCATGCAAAGATTGTTTCCTTAGGACCGAGAGTCTCTTATAGATAATACAAGAATTATGCTAAACCTAATTTCTCACTCATAAACATGATGACCTGTACCTAGAGGAATCCCAAGCAATTTTGATTTAAGCTCTTTTCCGACTCGTTTTCAAAAAGAGAAAATATTGTCGAGTGAACTTGTCTCTTTCAGACTTGCAAATTGGATTTGAAAGGACATCTATTTGGTGAAAGTTTATCCCTTTTTCAAACCAAGTAGACTAAGATTACAAAAAAGGACATTTTTTGGCATTAAGTTGTTATTGCATCTCATGCCCTTGCTTGCAGTATTGAGCCTATTGTCAGTTCTCTCTTTTTCATTATAAGTCGTTTACCTCAGCAGTTCTCATCCTCAACCAAGTGGGGCCTTGTTTATATCCTTTGTAGCTTGACACCCTATACCCAGGAGGGAACATTACCCCGAGTGTCCATCTCCCGCATGCATCCCCTTGCATTGAGCATAGGTATGTTCCACTGCTGGAACTAGTTTTGCTTACTTGCAACACTCGTTTCCTCCTTTATATCATAGCATTCATTTGACTATTAAAAAATAGAAAAATACGAGTGGGAAGGGAGTATTATCTTATATTAGCAGCAGTCATGTCACCTTTGAACAAAGCACAAAATTGTTGAGTCCACTTTTCATCATAATTTTTCATTTCATGACCTTAGGAAGCTAAGCTCGTTACAGAGAGTTTACTCCCTCGACTGGTTACTCTTCTAGTCCCTATGGAGAGTTTGATTGATGCCTACTGCATCTCAAAGTTTCATCATCGAGTCTATGCTATCAGAGTCTTCCATATGTCTCATTCTCTTGTTCAAAGGATGTCTATCAACCTATGTCAGCCAATCCTCAGAACTCTTGAATTTTCATGTCGTCCATACACTTAGTGTGTCTCAGAATCACATGAAGTTGTAGTCCTATTGCACACCCTGGTCCTACTTTCATCATTGGTAGGTAATCTTGAACCTAGAAGTTGACATTTCATCATTGGTCATTGACTGGGTGGTTTCCCTTATGTTCAATGATAATACATCTATTCACACATTGGGATTCGTGCAGTGTCTTGGATTCTATTATACTTATTGGTGGTTTCCTCTCCTTTTTCAGCAATTTTCCTTATTGGTTTTTATTTAGAGGGTATTTTTCGTGTACTGCTTGCACTTGGCACATGTGAAAGATGCACAGGGTTGTTGGTTCGTGAACATGTTCTTCATTCAATTTCCTCCAAATCATCAAGCTCCTACTTTGTACCTTGTACCGAATGATGAGAGATGCCTTAATGATCTCCTTTCAGTGGGTCTCCTTTTATCGACTTCATCTCATATATTCTGGAGAAAATACCTAGAGTCATATGAGTACCTAGAGGCTTGCAGTCATTAGTGGTAGGTTCTCTCACCATCGACAATTGGGAATACATAAATGTCTCCTGATCGATGCATTATTCAAGTGTTCGACCTTGACTCAATTATTCATACTTGTAAGAATGTACTCGGTTCCTTGATACCTACTTTCATCATCGATAGGTTGTCTCGTGTTTGTTAACAGTATACCTCAATGACCGGTAATCAAATGATGTCTCATTATGTTCGACCTCAACTCCTTTATTCACACGATGTAGACTTGCACCTTTGGAAGATTGTGTAGAAGACTTGAAGACATCAGTTTATAGTTGCATCTTTCTTGAGTTGTTTCTACCTTTCATTTGACCAATACCTACGCGACTTCAATGATCATGGGAGATCAGATTGTACTCCATTGTATACAAATATCTTCAGATTGATTTTGAGACTGGTTTTACTGGGCCTTGTTCATGACTATGACAACCTTTGGCATGTAGCCACCTTTGTATTTCCTATTCATGGCCATGGACAACTTTTTGATATATTTCAACATGGATCTATAGTGTAATTCAAATTCCCAGCCATGTGTGCAAATTCAGTGCATATTGTAATGAGCAACTAGTTCTTCCAGTTGGGTCCCCATTCCTCCACTTCTAGGTTTTATAATGTATTTCGGTGATCGCAGATATTCCTCTGACCTCACACATTAGGGGGAATATGTTATAGCAATATTTTCCTCAACCTATTTAATCTTTCACAGAGGGACTTGTTCCATTTCCCTATACATACTTGAAGTCCCCTTTTGCAAATTCCAGAGCTAGAAACATTATTTTTCCACATATACGCACTCTACCTATATTACAACATGCGTATACACAGGTTTCACCACTACAACCCGTGTACATCGGGTTTTGTTCCCAAAACTAAAAAATGGTGACGAGTTTCCATGTCATGTCATGAGACACATGATCCTTGGCCTTCCATATACTGGAAACGTTCCGACTCAACCCTTCAGTTCCACTTGAAGGCTATAAATGGGCCAAATCCGAGCTATGGAAAGGGGGAGAAGAATTCAACTTTGAGAGAAAAGTTACTCTGGAGAAATTATTCACTTCACATTGAGTTTGCATCCCTTTGTCCTTTAAGATTGAACACATTGTTCATCCCCCAAGCTCTTTCCTAATTGATTGAGAACCTCATTGTATCTCTTATATGAGATTGCCTTTGGTGGAGGATTGAAGTGGTGGAGGCCCAGCTAGAAGGAGCTTAGTTTCTTGGTTTTGAACAGTGCCGACACAAAATTTTGTAATTCATTCACTTCTGATGGTTACAATTTAATAGAAATACTCTTTTCTTGTCCAATTAATATCTTGTGAATATTTGAATTGTTATTCCATGGGAGTATTTATTATGAATGTTGATGGATTATGCTATTAAATGTGCTAACAATATATATTATCACCATATTATTTTGTTTCTTGGTTGTTGAGGACTAGTTGCAGGTGTATTTCTTTGGGTCAAGTGCTCAACAATGGACTTAATCAAACATCTGGATGAGGTAAGCCTTTTATCTTGTCTTTATAACATATTTGTTTATACAACATACTTGAGATTAGAGTGGATTTTTGTAGTCATTTTCGTCTATTGTGGTTCACCCATAGCCATAGAGAGATTTTCCTCCTAACAAAGAAATAGGGAAAGATACCATCAATAGATGATAACCCTAACCAAGAAGAATCACTTAATTGTCAAAAGTTGAGATATGAGTTGAGAAAGTAGAAGGAACCCACCTTCAATGGGATTGTTGAAACAAGAAATAGAGCATAGATTGGTTTGGTTAACATTGAAGGACGCATGATGCTATATGAATTCAACACCTCAGAGAAGACTAATTTTTTATCAACTAATTCAACACCTCTATGTTATTATTTTACTTTGATTACTTTCCCTATGGAATTAATTCATAAGTGAATCATATATTAAATTGCAAATTCTTCACAATTTTGAGGGACACTATGAGTTATTGGTGATTCCTTTTAGGTTGAGGGAGACTAAGATCCTCTGATATATACTCAGTGAAAAAAACCTCCTAATGGAGTCCATATCCAACTCTAATGCTAAAAACCCCTTAGATAGGGCTAGTGTTATGGTTTGCAGGTGTTGTTCATGGTGATTGATCCTAAGAAGTGATATTTAGGGAATAAGGTCCAAGTTTTTTCCTCCCCTAACCATGGCATTTGAGCTCAAGAAGGTTCAGTTAGGGCTTAAGACCCTTCTCCCCCCCTTAACCATGTTAATACTTCAAGACCCATTTCTATTGTACAAAACCTACTCATGGAACCATATCCTACTTTGGATTCTAAAGAACACCAACTACAACCCTGAGAACCATTCCTAATGGGGGGTTTGACACATTTTTATTTAGGGCATATGTTTGGTTTAATAATGGTACTTATATCCCTCAAATAGTCCAAAAATAACCTACAAGGGTCCTATGTCATGGCTCAAGGACTCGTCTAACACTATATCCTAAGAATTTTTTTATGTTGTAGTTGTTATTCATAGAAGTTAAGCCTAAGAATGTTCACTTAGAGAACAAGTCCCTTGTTTCCCTCCCAGCTTAAGCTTGGTTATACCTTGAGACCCATTCTTGGTTCAAAACCAACTTATTCATGGTTCCCAAATTCCACTTGGAGGTGAATTGTTTCCCTCCCTTGACCATGGTTAAGGGATTGAGGCTTGTTTCCCTACCACAACCATGGACAAGGCCCCAAGACCCATATGTAGTATGAAAAACATATAAATGACACTCATGTCCAAATATTAGGCCAAAGACATTGAAGTGAGAGCTCGTGTCATGGTTTATAGGTGTTTCTCATGGCACATGATCTTGCGAAGGTTCAATTATGACTTAAGTCCTTTACTCCCCCCTTAACCATTTTTAGGTGTTAAGACCCATTTCTAAGGAAAAAAAGCTACTCATATCACATGTATCCTACTTGGAGGACTTCAAGGAAGCCTTACAAATGAGTGATGTGTTGGTTAAGGCCTCTCTACCCATCCTTACTGCAAAACCATCCTAATGGTGTCCTAGTTATCCAACTCTGATGCTAAGGACCTCCTAAAGAGGGATTGTGTTGTGGTTTATAGGTGTTGTTCATGATTATTGAGCCTAAGAAGTGACATTTATGTCTCTTATATCCCACTCAAGTGCTGCAAAACCCTAATCATGATGTACCGACCAATAAATATGCCATGTGTGGAACCGAGACATGTTCTTTTTTAGGGCCTTTGTTGTGGTTTAATCATGGCACCCATATCCGTCTAGTATGCCAAATATATTCTATGAAGGTCTTGTGTCATGGTTCAAGGATGATTTCAATGACATAACTTGTGAATCTTCATGGTTTTTCTTTTTGGTTCTTGACTCAAGACTCTTTATTTAGGACATAAGGCCATTATTTCTCTCCCTTGACATTGGTTAGAATTTAATACTAATTATTGGTTCATAAATAACCTATTCATGGATCTAATATCCCATTTGGAAATTAATTATACCCCTTCATTGATATGTGACCCAATCCTTCTCTCAGATCCTCCTTCTCATCTCTTATTGGGATGGTTTGGGTGCTAAATTTCTAGAAATTGTAGCTAAATCTAGACCCTTTTCCTCCAGTCCTTTCTCTTTTTCACTAGGAGAGTTGGAAACATTATTGATCATGTCAGGCCACTCACCCACATAGTTGTTTAAGTCACTAGGTCCATCCTTGTTAATCTCACCGACTTGTTGAAAAACTTATTCGGATACCATGCAAGTATTTCGATCATGTGGTAGGCCACAACGATTGCACCATGGTAACATTTCATGGTCAACCACATTGTTAGCACCCAATGGATTTGGAACTCCTTGATTGTATTAAGGTTTCCTAGACTTATCCCAACCATTATTTCCTCTTGGTTGAATTTTTCTTGTTTATTTTTCCTTTCTAATTACATAATCTTGTTTTGCATGGCTTGATTTTTTTGTTGAAGTGTTTCTATTTATTTAGAAAATAATAGATTATTATTATTATTATTATTATTATTATTATTATTATATATATCAATTATATATAGTATATAAAATAATATGTAATATATATATATTAATTATATTTAAAACACTAAAAAAAACAAAATATAAAAACCAAAACCAAAACAAAAAGAAATTTCAAACAAAATAACAAAAAAAATAAATTTCAAACAAAATAACGAAAAAAAAAACAAATTTCAAATTGCATAATGAGTCCACGCCCATTCAAACACAACAACACTAGAGCATCATTCACTAGTGATCTCGTGCCCATCTACTAGCAGAGTGAAACCCCTTCATTCCCATCTACTAGTAGAGAAACCCCCCCCGAAACCCCGCCATTCTATCCCAGCGAGAGAGAGGAGAGAGAGATGGAGGAGAGAACCATGTGCAGTGGTGCAAAACCCCCAAAACCTAGCCTCCATTTGATCCCAATGAGAGGGAGGAGAGAAACCCCGCACAATGGAGATAAGGAGGCCCTACACCATAATGAATTGTGACAGACCAGCTCAACACACTTGATCAAGTGACGCCGAGACTAAGGGTGAGGGAGATGATGGTGAGTACCTCTGCACACTTGAATTTACATTGTTAATTCGAGAATAGTCCTTTTTTTTTACAATTTTTCATTAGTTCCATTTTTATGATGGAAGGAGATGGAAATTTTTCCTTCTTCTCCCCTACCCATACTTGCCTCAAACCCTAGTAGTCTCCCTCGCCGAGACACTAAAGGAAGAATGTGAATTTGATGGTTTGGAAATGAGAGTTATCATTAGTCTGGCGTATATATATATATATATATATATATATATATATATATATATAACATATTTTTCCCCTCTCACGAGGTAAGCCTGTATTGTTACTTGGTTCTCCAACTAATGCCATGCCTCCACTTGGAAATTCTAGGAATTGCCATACCAAAAGAGGAGAACCAAGTAGTAACAAAAAGCACCTGCATAAATATAGTGCAGAACTTGAAATTAAACCTTCAATGGAAATATTAGGAAAGGAACCCAATATCACAACAATTATTATGGTTTGTGAAGCCCCAAGATATGCATTATATTTTTTTATAATGACCTCCCATACCCATAACACAATGTTAAAAGTCATCTCCAAGAAAAATATCTAATTATGATGTTCTGCTTCATAATTATGGTAGTAAATGTCGTATAGATGATCCTCATATAATTGTCCATTGACAATGAATTGACAAGACTCCCCTTCTTAGGGTTCTATCCAATTCTATTATCTCAATCCTTAAAGATTATGCTCACCACCCCCATCAATATCTCTTTTGTGTTGCACAAAAATATAGTAGTCAAGATCTTGATCCTCCTGGACTAGAGAAAATTTATACATAATAATCAAAGGGATGTGCTCCATAATTGGAGTTACCATGTGAGACCTTCAAATGCGTTGCATACCATCTCTTTCTCTCACCCTCAATACAAGCAACTGAAAACTAATGATTCAAAGAAATAGAACTTCCCAATAACATTCTATACCAGATCTATTGAATCCAACCTAAAATAGCATAGGAAATTCCTATAAGAAAAAAAGAAGCAAACTAATTGGAAAAATAATCTAATGACAAAAAACAACAAGGAGGAAAATATGGAAGGGGAAGTTATAATGAGCAAACTTACAAAATTGGGGAAGACTTGAAAATTTGGAAGTGAGCTTGTTCTTATTTGAAATCCATGATTTTATACTCTCTCATGCCATTGGAAAGGTTCTTAAAACCTAACTGTCTTCTTAACTAAATATTACAGGGCC
>ML803083.1:47010-62936 GCA_009831015.1 Picea engelmannii
CTAGTACCTTGAGTCAAATAAAAATATGAAATTAGGAATCATTAACATATCTACTAGAATTATGGGTTTTTTGTTGCATATTTCTCAAGCAACCAAACTCATAAACTTTCCATTCAAGAAATCCCATCAACATTTTGAATTCTTAGCTCACAACTCAAACACTAAATTAGAATTATAGTGTTTCCTTTGTTTCCACTTTCCAAGGAAAAACTAAAACTTCTCTTTGTTTTACTTCTTTCTATTCCTAAAAAAACTCCTCCAAACTTGCATATCCCCTATCCTTTATTCTCTATATATCCATTTATTCCTTCTTTACATTTATAGTTCCCTTCCGCATGGCCATTTGTCCTCATTACTTTTTCCATGAAAATGTCCTTTAGAGACATCACCCTGCAATTCTTCTTGATAGAACTTTATTACATTAGAAAATGTCACATTATTCCACTTTATTACATTTCATTAATAAGTGCTTCAATATGAGATAATGGAGTTTAATCTTAGAAAAAACTTGGCATCATTCTAGTTTTGGGCTCAATTTTCTATGAAAAATGGTGCTATTGTTTTTCCTCTTTTGTCTCATCATTAAAATTCCCATATCTTCGTTATCACTACCACTTTTATTGGTTCTTACTATATTAATGGACTTCTCTCTATCTCGTTCATTTGGGGCTTCTTGGGGACAAAGTGATTGTTGTTACTATCCCTTCCCTACTTAAGGAAATTTGTTAACCTTTGTTTTGTAGGAACATAGATTTCTTGGGTACTAAGATCACCATGTTTACACCTATTATGTCTTGGCAAGGTTAAGAATTTCCATAGAACATAAAAATTTGAAATCCTTATGTGACATTCCTCTTATGAAACAAGGATTTGTATCATTTTTTCTTTATTACATTGTTCTTTTCAGTGTTTGACGCAAACACATTTATTCACAACATGCGGGTTCATAATTAAAAAAAAACCTTTATGAATGAATTACATGATAAGATATTGGTCAACATTAAGGTGCAGCCCCCATGATCCTTATGAGTATTTAAGATGTGTATGGTGGTCTCTATAATCACAAAAGTTTAATATGTTAGAAATGATGACATTTGATTCAATGTTGTATAGGTGTAAAAGTGAACTATGACATTTGCATGGTATTTTTAAAATTTGGGTCATTTTGCTTCCATTTATTTGTATAATTAGCTCATACTTTTTTTCCTTAGCAGTGCACACATAGTAATCAATCAATAAATTATTTCTTTTCTTGAAACTTCTTGCTCCTTCCCATAGCTAATTTTCAACGAAGTTGAAATTCTTCAATTTCATTTTCCTCTTGCATGGTTTAAAGAGTCGAGTCGAAATTCCATCAGTTTCACGACCACTCCTTTGAGTAACAACGACCTAAAATCAAGCACTAATTAAAATTTATCTAGCAACTTTTCTAGGGCTCTTCAAACCCATATTAGCTTAGGTGTAGAGCCTTGGAATAGGATTATGAGAATAAATTTCCAAAGATGCTAAAAAAACATAAAGATTTTAGTTAGGAAGTGAAATCCAGTTGCTATATCACTGAATTTGGAAAGCCCTTCTAACACAAGGGTCAAGCATGAGGTCACATTGGAGCCAGCAGAGTAATCAACCCTGCTTTGTTGGTCTTGGTGTAGATTGTCAACTATCCCCCCTATGCTTTGGTATAGTAGGTGGTACCATAGAGGCCATAATATTTAGTCTTCCTACCCAAGGTGACAGCACAGGGAAGGTGGTGTTGTACCTGGGATCAACATTGGCTAGACTCACTCGAACTCCTTGGAGGGTTTCCCACTACTTGGTGAGGTAACTTGCACCAGGGCGTTAGTTCGTTAAGTAAGTTGTCAACGTAAATTTCCCACCCACTGAAACTCATCCCCTTCACACATCAATCCTGCAATGTTGGATTCCATCAGCAACTAGTGCTTCTTTATGAGAAGGTTTGTTTGCATGCTTGACTCCTATATTATTTAGCGTGTGCTAGATAATACAAGTGTGAAAGAGTAACACTATGGTAATCATTATGATCTTATTGTGATACCAACAGGATACTAGTAATGAAGTAGAACCATTTTACTAATTAGTGTTACAACTTGATAGAACAATGCTTATGCATATCGAATTTCATAGACTATTCAAAAATATTGATTAAAGAATAGAGCATTTTAACTGTAATTTTAGAGTAATTCAGTCTTTTGATTTATATTTTATTTCAAAGAGTTCTAGTATTAATGAGAAAACATTTGTATGCTCTTAATGACTAACATTTTTGCTAATAGAAACAACTTTTGTGTGTGCTTCGCTATAGAAACAACTTTTGTTGTGTATCTATGCACAACATATTTTGTACATGAAATATTTTTTTTGCAAGCTCATCAATGCCCTATCACTAAGTTAAGAGTGGTTAGTTTCTCATGAGTCATCACTAAGTTAGTGGAGTGATGTTAGTTATGTTCATTAATGACTCACCACTAAGGTAGAGGAGAGTTGTTAGTATGAGACTCGTATGAGACTCACTTGTAATTCATTCACCCTAGTATCAATATTGTCAAATTTTGTTTCTTAATTTGAGTACCAAGTACATGGATATGTCCTTACTCTTTACTATAAAGGAACTTTTGGATGCTTTTCTATTACTTATAAACTATTTATTGAATCTATCCTTTTTTAATAATTGTCTACACAACTTACATGTAATGTTAGTAATCTCCTTGGTGACATTTAAAGTTTCAACAAAATTTTCAAAAGGAGATTGTTGGCACAGGGGCAGACCCAGGGTTCAAGGCTACAACAGTGCACCAACAAAACCCTAACTACCAGCCCTTTTGGAAACACCTAGGAAGTAGATGAATTCTCACCCGAGGTAGAGGCAGGAGTGGTTGCAGGACTCAGGTGTCTGCAACCTTAGCTGGGACATAGATTTGTGCTTATAATACTTAATAGAGCACTTAACACTATCAGTTCATTACTATTTAACCAATATCTACTTCGCGGATAAAACAAAGCATCACAACATTCACCTAGATCTAATGTATATAAGAACTTAGCATAAGGGATTAGATCAGATCTAGCAGATTCAAGCACTAAGCAAGTTCAAAGGAGTCAAATCTAGCATCTAGATTCATCATAAGCATAAACCATAAACATATTTATCTATCTATACCAAAGCACTTAGAAAATAACACATAAACACATCATATCATCGCACAGAGCATGATAACACCGTATTTATGTGGTTCACCCCACCCTAGGGATACGTCCACCAACTCTTCTTCTTTATTAGCTCCAATTAGTCATCTACATGCAAAAAGACAAAAAACCCTTACTCCACATAGGACAAGAGATCTGTGTAGCTCGCTAGATCCTCCTTCCTTCCATTACAACACAAATCCTTCATAGTCTTTTACAATGAATTGCACTTAGCCCTGCAAGTCTCACACAGTATGCACAAAGTGTTACACTTCTTGATCACACAGATCCAACTCTTATCACTTATCCAACTTGCACAACTCTTGTGCACTATTCAACTACTTCTTACATTTCCTAGCCTTCTATTTATACATACAAAATATGCCTAAACATGGGTAAGTCCATGGGCCAACATCCCATTCCTGTTACATATTCCCAAATCCCAAAAGAGGACCCAAAAAGGGGTCGAGATCCCGCAATATCTGCTTTGTCTTGCGCTCCATCTTTGACAGGATTTTGAAGTCCCAAATAGGTCAAACATGACCAAGGATCTCCCAAAAATTAGTCAAGAGCCAACAAGCCCCCAACACTCACCTATGAATCATCTTCAGTCACTCTGGTCTGACTAGTTCTTCTTTGAACACCTCGAGCTTGGCTCGAGCTGCTTCAACTTGTTGATGTGCTATAGCCTCCTGTTCAATGAATTCTTGGATGAATGCATCGTTGATCAGTCCCTCTAGATGTTGTTCAGTTGTAGTGACAACTTGCTCTAGTTCTTCTCCTTGGCCTTCTACTTATGTAAACAATTGATAGGCCTTATCTTGCATAGGTTGGAGTTTCTGATTTACCTCCATAACTCTGCTCTAGATAGTATGGAATTGTTGTTGTGCAGTGTGTTTCTTTTGGGAGTGATTCATTCTTTCCACAACTAATAGGGATTTCATATGCACCTGTATCTTTTCGGCTTGATACTTCACCTCTTGGAGTTGCGATTCCAGTGCCTTTAGTTTTGGGTTCTCTGTGAGTTGTTCATAGGTCTGAGCACTGTGATCAGTGAGTCGCTTACATTCCAAGGTAAGAGACTTTATCCTTTCAACTACTCTCTTGGCAGTTTCTTCCCTTTGGTATGTTACATCTTGTGGGGTCTCGGGTACTACGCGTAGTTCCAAGTCTACGATGCATTTTTGTAGTTGTTGGATCACTTCTTCAAGTTGCAATACTTGTTGTGGAGCTTGATCTTTGGCCTTTACTTGTATGAATGTCACAGAGAGAAGTTCTCTATTGACCATTTCCTTTACTTCCAGTTTCTTCGTGAGCAATTATTCCTTTTCTTTCTATAGTTTTGCTTCTCTTCGTCAAACTTTGCTTGGAGAGCAAGATTTTCCCATTCTGTAGCACTGGGTTGCTTTACTAGTACCCCTTGTACTTGTGTCAAAGCCTCAGTGGCTTGTGCTATTTCTTCCTGTGCTCATCGAAGGCGAGCTTCTACTGTATCGGCTAAGCGGTGGAGTTGAGCTGGCTCATCTCCCAATTCTGGCTCTCCTGACGCAATGGAGACTGTGCGGCTGGACTGTAGGGCTTGTTGTACCCCTCAGAGTTCAGTCTCAATTCGATCATACATCTCCTCTTGCTTTTCTTCTTGTTTCTCTGCTATTTCCAATGAGGCATATTGCAGGGCTGCTATGAGGAAGTCGAAGTCATTGGAGGTGAGGATAGTCTGCATCTTGGTCATGGTGGCCTTTTCTTTCTTTCAGGAGGAAGGTTTCAGAGGCGAACCTTTTCTCTTATTCAGGGGATCAAGCTCATCTCCTTGCTTCTGTTCGATTATTTGTCACCTAAATCTTCACCATCACCTTGTTTCTCTGGTGAGATGGATGGAGTCTTCACAGATGCACTGTCTAATTCTTGGCCCTCTTCATTTTTCTTTGCCTCGCTAGGTTCAAGTGTATCCTGCATTTTTTTTTGGGATGTTGATGTCAGATATCTCTACAGGTTCTACTGGAACAAGGAGGTCTGTCGACCAGTCCTTGGTGATCTTCTCCAAGTCCTCCTCTATTATCTTGTAGTAGGACTAAAGTTGTTGCTTGTGTTCATCAACGCACGCTGTGATGTAAGTAACATTTTGATCTACATTGAACTTCATCATAGGCTTGAACCGGTGTAGAGTGTTCAGAGTTATGTGAGGCTCAGACTATATGGCTACCTTCAGCTGATTGTAGTACATATGAAAAACAACATTTGACTACCACTATTTATTCATGTCGCTTGAGTACCACAATGTACCAAACTTCACGACCAATGGTTCAAAAGGATCGATGTCCGGGAATGTCATACCTTTCGACATCTCCCAGGAAATAAAATCTATTAGTATCAAAAGCCATCTGAAATTAAATTCATATCCTTGATCTTGTGCTTCTCTGCATTTGAGTTCCAACTGGTTCACCAGGTAATTCACCTAGTTCATCTGAAGGCCATCCGCGTGCTTGCCTGCGAGGTCAACTACAAAACCGGTGACTTGGGTGGGTCAGTTCTTTCGGACTAACTTCCCTGCAATAAACTTATAGGCGAGGCACACTGTGCCAATATGGATAGAAGATACTTTGTAACCTTGTGTGCCCTTCTTGACATCGCCATAAGTGTCCTTGATCCGTTGTGCTAGAGTGCGATCCATGGCTTTTCCAGGGTAAAACTCCTGTGGATCGGGTCCTTGCGTACTCAACCCCGTGATTTGATTGATCAACATTGAATCAACTGTTATATGACGGTTTAGCCACAAATAACTGCCATGGTAACAAGATAGCAACAACTTGACACATGCATTTACCTCCTGGTGTCGACTGAAGTGAGGAATCTTCATGAGATTGAGCAGGGTGGACTACAATAGGTTCATAGTCCACAACTGGAGGATTATCTTCGAATTATTCCCCTTAGTCCGGGTCAGGCACTTATGTGGGGAGAGCATGTTATAGACTTTGCGATCTCCAAGGTTGGAGTCACTAAACTTCAACGCTGCAATCTTATCTTGGTCTGCTCGAACTGTGCATATCCCCTTTGGGAGGTATGTCATAACCAAGGTGTATTCGAAATCCTTGGGCACACTGTCTCAATTTAATGCGCTGCTCAGGGGTGGAATATAGGCGGGTGATATGGTCGGATCAATTTAGCATTCGCTAGATCATCCATGTGCTTGGTTCGCTTTTCATTAGATGGTCGGGAAGGTCCGGATTTGGGAGCAGTGGATGGAGAGGTTGGAAGTCCTCTCGTCAATGATGCTTGTACACCTGTAGAAATCGACATGACTCTTTCATTCATGAGGTCGATCAAAAATTCTTCAAAAATCTTCTCGGTAACACTCAACTCATCCGACATACACACTTGGGGTTAACAATCTTGGGTTCGGGGAGTAACATAGACACTATAATAGGATAGACATAAAGAGTGCAATGATCACTGTGAAAAATCAACTTAGTCTGCGGGCTCAAATTCTCAGTTGGAAAAAAGTGTCCTCGGTGCATGGCGTGATGGGATAAATAGGTAACTCGGCAATGGGTATCTTGCAATGGGTATGAAGCCTTGATTAACTCTGTTCTGTCCGTTATGGCATGGTCCCAATGGTCGGATGGCGATTTGTTTTTCCATAAATGTCTTTCTGCCTGTTTAGAGCATTGGTCTAACGGTTATAATGTCCCCAACGACTATATTTCTTCACCATGGTGAAATGCCATGTGTCGCTATTCTGATATCTCGGCGAAGCTCCAATTTTGCAATTTTTTCTTCTACAAGGTTTCCTCTTGAACCTTCTACAACTTGTTGATTTTAGCTTGCTTCTTTCTTAGCTTTCAAGTCTTCTTCCCAATGAGATTTTTCTTGGTATGCCTTTTTCCATTCTGATTCTTATCTTCTTTTGGAATAGGTACTTCGCGTTGTTGAGATTCTTTCCTAAGATTCAAGGGTGATCCTTCTTCTTTATCTGGAATAGGTACTTCAATATTCAGTGGTTCTTCTAGTGTTATTGCAACTTCAACATCCAGGTCTCTAGTGTTAAATGGATTTAATATGTTCTTATGTTCTTCAATCAAGTGTGCAATCTTTCTAGTCATGAATTTTTTTAACTCTTGCTTCTTCGGCTCTAAAACTTCCTCTTCTTCTTTCCTTCTGACCTGATCTCTTTCAATCTAAGGTTTTCCTAGTAACATGGTAAATGGGGCATTGTTCTCAATAAATTTAATAACCTCAAAATATTCCTCTGTTGAAGTTCCATTGACATTCATAGGTATCCGAGTGAGCTTTCCACATAGTTTTATCAGCTTTCCTTTGAATAGTCCTATTCCTCCTAAGGAAGGAATCATAGCAGGCCTCCCTATAGCTTCCCAAGTTCTCTATGTCATGATATTCACTTATGTTTCTTCATCTAGAACACAGTCAATGTCGAAGTCTCCTATTCTTTCTTCAAGGCATTATTTTTCTTTGACAATCTCTGATAATCTGACATGTCGGTGGTCATTTAGGGTTTCTTTCATTTGTAGCAATACTTTCTCTGATTCTTTCTAGGATTCTATCATAATATTAGATTTTGGATCTGCCTTAGGGTTTTCTTGTCTCATGTTCATTTCTTCAAGCTTAGCAATCATTCTATGGCAATCCAATACTTCATGGTCCATAGCTTTGCAACAAAGACAACTAGGTCTTCTCCCAGGGCATTCCTTAGCAATATGTCTCGGTTTTCTACAACTATAACAGAGGGTTAATCCTCTCTTTCTTTTAAATGATTCCCCTACCTTTCCTGCACTGCGCACTAGGAACATGGTAGCTAACCTGCAAAAAATTCTTTCTAGGATCCTGCATACACTTATTAATCCAAACATTCTTTCTATGCATAGGTATAACATATTTTTCACTATTTTTATCAGATCTACTCATATCGAATCTTCTTTCATCTATTAATACCCTAGTTTTCAAGCTAGGATAGAATCTATCAAACATACCTAGATCCATACTGTTGAAACAAAAATTTCTACTTATCTTACTTCTACAGAGCACAAAGCTTCCAAATCTTACCTTTTTTCTTCAGATCAAACTTCTTTTCCTTAGCATAAATCTTGTCAAACTAATAGAGTACTGTGCACTAGAGCAACATATCTACACATAAAGATTTCATAATTTCAGGTCAGATCTTTGCACAGAGCTTCTTCTTCCTCAGTTCCCAACAATCACAGTTTCAGGTCTAGACAACAGAACCATTTGTTGGCACAGGGGCAGAACCAGGGTTTAACGCTACAACAATGCACCAACAAAAACCTAACTACAGGCCCTTTTGACAATACCTGTGAAGCAGATGAAGTCTTACCTGAGGTAAAGGCAGGGCTGGTTGCAGGACTTAGGTGTCTGCAACCTTAGCTGGGACACATATATGTGATTAAAATACTTAATAGAGCACTTATCATCATCAATTCATTACTATTTAACAAATATCTACTTCGCGGATAAAACAAAGCATCACAACATTCACCTAGATATAATGTATATAAGAACTTACCATAAGGGATTAGATCAGATCTAGCAAATTCAAACACTAAGCAATTTCAAAGGAAGTAGATCTAGCATCTAGATTCATCATAAGCACAAAGAATAAAAAAATATATCTATCTATACCAAAGCACTTAGCAAATAACACATAAACACATCAGAACATCGCACAGAGCATGATAAATCAATATTTACATGGTTCACCTGCACCCTGGGGATACGTCCACCAACTCTTCTACTTTATTATCTCCAATAAGTCATCTACATGCACAGAGCCACAAACACCTTCCTCCACATAGGACAAGAGATATATGTAGCTTGCTAGATCCTCCTTCCTTGCATTACAGCACAAAGCCTTCACAGTCTCTTACAATGACTTGCACTTAGCCCTGCAAGTCTCACATAGTATGCATGAAGCCTTAGACTTCTTGATCACACAGATCCAACTCTTAGCACTTAGCCAACTTGCACAACTCTTGCGCACTATTCAACTACTTCCTACATTGCCTAGCCTTCTATTTATACATACTAAATAAGCCTAAACATGGGTAAACCCATGGGCCGACATCCCATTATCGTTACATATTCCAAAATCCCCAAAAAGGACCCAAAAAGGGGCTGATATCCCATGATCTCTGCTTCGTCTTGCACTCCATCTTCGATAGGTTTTCGAAGTCCCAAAATAGGTCAAACTTGACCAAGGATCTCCCAAAACTTGGTCAAGGGCCAACAGAGATAAACTCTTCAAGGTAATATCACTACCAAATCTTCCTCCTTTGTACTCTGTACTTTTTCTTTCGCTTTCTATCTTTCAATAGTATCTAGGATTTTCTTCTATTCTCCCACATTGTATTGACATTGGATGTATCTTTTAGTCCCATTGACCTACTTTTGTGGTCATTTTTTGGACATTAATAACATTATCTTATCTTATCTACATCTCTAGCAATTGTTAACAATTGACCATGGATGCCTTTTCAATTTCCACAAGTTGTTTGAGATTGAGTCACCCTCTTCCATCTTCATTAGAAACACTATTCTTTATTAACATCATAACCTCTCTATTCTTCGAGTGAAAGACTTCTTTCCCATTCTCATCATCAAAGTTTCTCCTACCCTTTCCTGTAACCAATCCTAACAATCCATTGCATTGGAATCTGGTAAGAATACATTGTTTCTAGACATTGAAATTGTGACCATTGGACTTCTTACTAGGGTTCAACAATATATACAAGAAATGGAATCCACTGACTCTTGAATGGAATGGGAAAAATTCCACATTGGTTGCCTTGGGATTTGTGCCTATCAATGTGCCAATGTCACTTTGCATTGGAATTTGTACTTTTTTGTGCAAGGGCCTATAATGGCTTGCTACATGTCCAAAAAATTACATTCTCTTTAGAAAGAAATTTTCCTTCAGAAATTCTTCTAAAATAAACTTGTAGCTATCCAAAATTCTTCCCTAATTTGCGTGCCATCATGAAAAGAGATGTGTTGTTGCTCCTTCTTTTAAACATCCTTTCTTGAGCTATTTTCCAATGGTTACTCAATATTGTGGAATTGCTACTTGTGTGATAGGGACAACCTTCAACAAAACAATGATTTTGTCCTCTTTCTAGCTCTGTAATAGTTTAGTTGATGGCCAAGTTGGGGGTTTCCTTTCATGCCAAGTTTTTCGTTGATTATGTGCTAATTACCACAGGTGGACACAAGCTTGTAGATTTCTATTCTTATTAAAAGAAATGAATTAGGTTCAGTTTCTTATTCTTAACATGCATGTGAATGATAGAGGGTGCCTCATTCAACAATTGCACATTGACTAATTATCTTGGTTGAGTAATGAGGGTGCATTCACTAGGAGTTACACTCTTATTTTATCTTTGACTCATGGAGGGAACATTACATTAGAGAGGGGTTATATCCTATTATTGGAATATAGTATGACACCCTTTGAAGGATGGATTTAACTCCTAATTTTGGCATATGAGTATGGTACATTAGAAGAGAAATTACACTACTATTTTTGGACCAAATTTGGCAGCAAACTTGCTGCAGATTTCTGACAAAATTATGAAAACAATGAGGTTACACCACTATCAGGTTATTCTTGGCATGAAACCTCCCCATTCCTAGAAGAAAGAAAGTACCCACTTAAAGAGTTACACACTATTCTGGGCAGTGGAAAGAGGGCTCATTATTAGAGTAGCTATAGAAATTTCCAAAATTCAAGCTTTAATGCAACTTCATAAATTTTACCTCTTTCCTAGAGTTTCCCAAATATAGTCCCTGAGAATTACATACTTATGGATGATATGAAATATAATAAAACAATATAAATAGTAGATTATATTTCACTTCGTAACAACCCTAATCCACTAGGCAATTCAAGAGAAAAAATATTAAGCTTATGCCACGTGTTTCAACATTCTAGGGAAATCTTATCATGCATAAACTAGATCTGAAAGTCACTTCATGACAAAAATAATTATAGCAGTAAATTATGTCTTATTGTCTTCAATATCAATGTTAAACCCTTAATAATTTCAACCTTGGGGGTGGCCTTTGTGCCTATGGTTGGGTTTCCAATATTGTTATATATTAGGTGACTCCTAGATTAATTAGCGTGTGTTGTTTGTTCTCCTTAGTTGTCCTTAGGATTGAGTCTATGTCTAATGGCATCAGTTATGGGGTCTTCCAACTAGCATTGTTTCATATTACTGCCACTTGTTTGCAAGTATCATTTGACTCCAAACATGCCCCTATAATGCCTAGATAGTATACCAATAGTAATAGAGCATAATACAAGTGTGAAAGAGTAACACTATGGTAATCATTATGAGCTTACTGTGATACCAACAAGATACTAGTAATGAACTAGTGTTACATCTTGATTGACTGACTATTTCTGTCATTAATGGTGTTATAGGACGTATAAGAAAACATGTATTTTCCATATCTATCTTCATTAAGTGAGGCAATTTCAGGTAGAATAGAGGAAAGTGAGACATCTAGTTGGTCTAATAGGCGGAGATCAACTAGAGGTGAGAAGATCAGAAGAAAATTCCATAGACACACAAAAATTTTTATTGTGAAATGAGGATGATGCTCTTATGATTATGAGAGAATACAAGACATAGAGGTGCCCTTTAGGTACAAAAATATATTTAAACAATGGATACCCAAGGATCTTCTTGAAAAAAACAATGATTTTTGTGTAAACGAAAGGATATACCAGATTGCTCCATCGTCATTACATGGTTTGGTGCTATTTTCTATGGATGGCATAAATTCTTATTACGATGAATTAAATGAATTTATGTAGTATGTCGTACCCTATTATATCTACAAATATTGGATATGAATAGTCCAATATACAAAAAGTATGCAAAGATATGGCTTGGCTGCAAATTATATACAACTAAAAGACAATGATCAAAATAAAGGAGAAAATATCTATATTGATGAAAGGCCAAAAGAAATGGGGAATATTCTAGGGTTTATAAATAGTACACGACCCCCAACCACAAATAAGCAACCCAACTGTGTATTTGAGGGGCGTGATGGAAACCGTGTATTCGTATGTGCAATAAAATCAATAGCTACATGGGAAGAGTTATTGATTGATTACAATTTGAATCGAATAGATACAGACATTACTATTATGGAGGCGGTACATATACTAATTTACCTAACCTGTAAGCAATGACTCTTATATTTTATGATGTTCTCCATGTTCTTTACGGTGTTAATCCATTTGGAGAGATTCAACCACATTACTTAGTGTTGCCTATTTTTGTTATCAGCAATAACATTCCTCCTTGGATGTCAATAATGAGGGAGGATTTCTCATACATTTGAATTTATTTCTCATGATAATGATCACAGTTCTAATTTTACTGTAATGTGTCAAGCTCATTGTGGTAAATCAAAAGCATCCTCAGAACAGGTAAATGAACAACAATTTTCGAATTTGCATTTACTGTGCATTTTATTTATGTGGTGATCAATTTTTTTTTTTTACATAACTAAATTATCATTTATTTTGTTGAATATGTAGTCAGTAGGACATGATGTTGATGATGATTCGCTCGACAAAAGGGATTTTTATGAATCCCCCGACCCTATGGTTTTAATTAAAAAAAAAAGATCAATAAATAAAACATGGAACTAGCTCACTTGTCAAATATTCTAGATCAAACTCCTGAGGTCAAAGAAAGGATTAGAGAAGTTATAACAAGGATTAACACATATAATTTAATAACCATAATTTCAATTGGTTTTATTTTTATGTCATAAGATTAATTATGAAAGCTTGATTTTTAACTTTTACATTATCTAAACGAAAAAATATTTTCTTTCTTATATAGATATTTTTGGATCACGTTAACCCCGACATGCATGGTGTCGGTAGTAGTGGCATTGAACAGACACCACAGGGTCCCAACGCAAGCCCTCATCTACCTGTTAGGACACGACTATTCGAATCTCCACCTTCCAGACCATTAGGTGGGAGCCATGACACGCACCCCAGGAAGTGGCCACACATGTAGGCTCTAGAGGTGGTGACGAAGATGAGGATAATGTTTTGGCCAACTATATGGTTTCTTTTCCTAAAGCAAGATGTGTGACCAGCACGGGGACCCTTAAGGGCACATTTATGGTCAACCAGGAAGGGATTTCATTAAAGCAAGTTAAAGTCCCAGGTAATTTTTAAAACTTTAATTCTTTCATGTTCTCTATGTAGACAAATATAAATCATATAAATTAATTTTTTTAAATTAATAATCATATATAATCTTTTTTGCGTGTAGGGAACAATGATTTTTATAGGTCCTTGGAGAACAAGGCATTGCTAATTTTTGGGCCCACCATATGAGAGAGGTGGAATTCCCATAATTCCAACCTCAAAAAAGAATTGATGGATTATCTTGAAATCCTTTTTGGTGTAGACACATTTAATAAGACCTTGGCCACCTCTGTAGCTAGCCAATATTTAAAATATACATGAGAAATGTATAGGAAGAACTTGAAACAAAACGATAGGTATGAGTGTCCTCTGATGATTCAAGAGAGGGAGTGGAAGGCCCTTATTGAGGACGCAAAAGAGAAGAAAATGATAGATGAAGGAAAAACACCCTCTGGTCCTAGAAGGTAAATTACAATTTCAATTCAATACCTTCAATTTTTTTTAGATCTAAATAAAAGTCTGGTATATATTAACATACTGGAAAATTTTGATGATAGGTTGACTGACACTTCAAAGGAAACAAAAGAAAGGCTTTCCAAATGTGGCCAGCGTAGGCTAGGTCAAGGCGATTACTTGAAGTTGCAGTCATGAATTGTAAGCACCCAAATATATTATTTGTATCTCCTTCAAACTTTTAGGTAATTGAAGCCAATAAAATTAAAAATACATACTCTTATGCAATGCAGGGTGATGAGTTCGGTACTGAAAACATGGAGGAAGACCTCCAACTTTGTTATAAGTACGACTATAAAGTTGTAGTTGAACACCGAAAAAGCTTGGGGCAGTTACCAAGAACCACTTTGCAGGATAAGGTAAATAAAATTCAATCCACATTAACCTTTATTATTAATATAATACATTCATGTTTGATATCATCGATAAATTTAATGTGTTACAACTTTTTTTTAATTAGGGGAGCAACATTGTCAACTAGCCCACTAGTATTGGAGAGCAGTGTGTTGATAGTTGTTTGCAACTAGAATATGGTTCTCTTGTGCAGTCCCTTTCCACTGGGGTGCAACCCCATGATGGTGCTATGATCGAGACACATGACGGTAATATGGTTGTATTTTAATCATATACTTAATAATTTTGCAGTTGTACATTTTGTATTTATATTCTTTTTTACTTATACATTTATGATTGTCCTTATAAAGTTTGTGGTCTCAATGGAAGAGAATGTTGTACTTGAGGGTCGTACAGTTGAAGAGGAGAATGCAGGGACAACCATTCCAACGGTGTCAATCAGTGCACTAGGTAAATAATGACATTATAGGTGTTTTTTATAATATTACTGAACTAGTTCAATGATATTTAAAAACTGACCATCTAAATTTTATATTTTTTTCTTTTGTAGGAAATGCCTCATCACAATGGCCTCCATTACCCCGTGAGTACCGCGCGACTAGGTGTCCTTTGCGTGAGAGGACACAATCACAATGATATTTTGAAGAGAAACCAGAGAACAAAGACATAGATATTGATGAAATTCTTAGGAACTATAGAGCTAAGAAGAAGAGGCTGACTAAAAGTAATAAATGATGATGTACATGAATATTTTAATAACTATTTAATATAAAATCTATTTTCAATGAAATACTTTTTTTTACTTGTTGGGTCGCCAAAATGTCATTCTTTTACCAACCTTTTACTTCACTTTTCACCATATTGCTCTTTCCTGCAGCGTTACATTAAGACCATTTTCAATATTACATATGATTTTAGACCTATTATTTTCCAAAGCATTCATTTTAGTATTTTGAGTGAGTTTATGATTAAATTTTGGAAAAATAACATGTTTTCACTTATATATCAGAGTAGGATGAGTTCTATGATGTTTACAAGTGCATTTTTATAGTCCAACCAAGTCATATGATGGAATATAATAAAGTCTCTTTTCACATCAATTTCCATTCTCTTGTTTTTAGATGTAAAGTGCTTTAGTGTAGTGTATGATGTTATGTAATAGTTGTTACATTTCTCTTAGGAGAATTGAGCTCAATCCAAATGGATCAAGGAAACATTTTATTTCATTGTAAACAATTGTGAATATTTGTATGTATATATGGTTTTCTTTGCTGTAAATATTTCAAAAGATTTATATGTTGGGTATTGGGGAATTGAGAGTGATGTGAGGGGGGGGCAGGGACGGGCCATAAGATCTTCCTCCTTCACGTGGTTGGCCCTGTTCAGTAGAGAATAATTTATTAGAGCCATTTAATCTTGGAGCAAACCTTCATCGATCCAATGGAGCAACAACAAAGTCAATGTTGACTTTATTGCTGCTACTTCAAATCAAGGGAGGTAGTTTGATCAAATATTAGACGTGTGGCTCCAATAAATTATTCTCGAAAATAAGAGGAGCTCATTCAGGTATGTTCTGACACTCTCATAAAAATGCATCTTAGAGTAAATAATGCACTACAAATATGACTTGTATTGATTTTGT
>ML803083.1:95735-124359 GCA_009831015.1 Picea engelmannii
CTATCTGAATCAAGTGCTATTTCTGTTCAAGTGCTATTTCTGTTGCTATTTCGTATATCATTTCTGTGTATTGTGAAGATTATGCTGGATATTTTACTGTTATTCTGTTATTTCTAGCATTTCGTTCCTATTCTGCATATTTTTATATATCTGGTATCTTGCATTTAGATAGTTGAATAAAGTCACTATCAAGAAAAAGTATCATCTGCCAAGGATTGATGATATTTTTGATCAGTTGAAGGATGCGAAAATATTTTCGAAAATAGATCTTCGATCTGGATATCATCAAGTGAGGATAAAAGACGAAGACATCAGGAAGACCGCCTTCAGAACAAGGTACAGTCATTATGAGTTCACTGTGGTGCCGTTTGGACTATCTAACGTGCTTGTTGTCTTCATGTGCTTAATGAATGGAGTGTTCAGAAATTATCTGGACAAGTTTGTCATAGTCTTCTTGGATGATATCTTGGTGTATTCCAAGACAGAGGAAGAACATGAACAACACTTGAGAATGGTGTTGCAGGTGTTGAGAGAACACCAGTTGTACGCAAAACTGAGCAAGTAATCATTTTACCAAAAGCAGATCCATTACTTGGGGCACATTATTTCTGAAGAGGGGATCGTTGTGGATCCTGAGAAGGTACAGGCCATTCAAGAGTGGCCAGCAGCAAGAAACATGACAGAAGTTAGATCCTTTATGGGTCTGGTAGGTTATTATAGGAGTTTCATAGCCGGATTCTCAAGGATAGTGCATGCTATCACTTCCTTGCAAAAGAAGGAGAAGAAATTTCAGTGGACTGATGAATGTGAGAGCAGCTTCCAGCAATTGAAGCAGTTGCTCACTAGTGCTCCAATCCTAAATATTGCTGATCTAGACAAGGATTATGTAGTGTGCACAGATGCGTGTAAGGAGGGGCTGGGAGGAGTTCTCAGCCAAGAAGGATTTGTAGTTTTCTATGAATCTCAGAAGCTGAAAGAGCATGAAAAGAATTATGCCACTTATGATTTAGAGTTGGCAGCAGTTGTCCATGCATTGGGGAAATAGAGACATTAGCTCATGGGCAAGAAATTTGAATTAAGAATAGACCACAATGGTTTGAAGTATTTATTTGATCAGCCAACCTTAAATGCCAGGCAAATCAGATGGATGGAATTTATGTGCAAATATGACTTTGATATCAGACATATCAAAGGGAAAGACAATAAGGTGGTTGATGCACTCAGTAGAAAAGTGCATGAATTACATGCTACAGCCATTAGCATGTACAGAACTGAGTTGAAAGACAGAATTCTTGAAGTTGCAAATGCTGATTTGCAGTACAAAAGACTTGTAGCAAAGCTACACCAGCATGAGAAGCCACAAACCAAGGAAAGTTATACCTTGGGAACTGATAGTCTACTTATGTATAAAAACATAGTGTATGTACCTAATGACCAAGAATTGAAGCAGGCAATTCTAAAATAAATGCATAATGTGACTTATGCTGGTCATCCTAGATATCAGAAGACTGTGGCAGCAGTCAAAAGCCATTATTTTTGGCCAGGTATGAAGAAGGAAATTGCTGAATACATTGCCAGATGTATGGAATGCCAGAAAGTCAAGGCTGAGCACAGACACCCAACAGGGTTGTTGCAGCCTTTACCTATTCCTGAGTGGAAATGGGACGTGGTAACAATGGATTTTATCACAGGATTGCCCAGAACAAGCAAGCAACATGATTCAATCATGGTGGTGGTGGAGAAGCTTACTAAAGTTGCCCATTTTATTCCACTGAAAAACCACCCATAGAGCAGCAGATGTTGTTGATATCTTTTTAAAAGAAGTTGCACGCTTGCATGGAATTCCTAAGACAATTGTGTCTGATAGGGACCCAAAATTCACTTCGAATTTCTGGAGAGGACTGTTCAAGGGATTCAGAACGAATCTGAACTTCAGTACAACATATCATCCCAAGTCTGATGGACAGACAAAGAGAGTAAATAGAGTAATCGAAGACATGTTGAGGATGTATGTGATGGATAAATCATCAAGGTGGGAAGACTACTTGCATTTGGTAGAATTCGCCTATAATAATGGGTATCATACATCTCTGAAGATGAGCCCATTCGAGGCACTTTATGGAAGAAAGTGCAACACTCCAGTGAGCTGGGATAATCCATCTGACAGAGTAGTAGTTGGACCTGAACTACTCAAAGAGATGGAAGAGCAGATGATCAAAATCAAACAGAATCTGAAAGCTGCCCAGGACATGCATAAAAGTTACGCTGATAGTAACAGAACCCATAGAGAATTTAAAGTGGGCGACCATGTTTTCCTGAAAGTGAAAACTAACAGGAGTTCCCTAAAATTGGGAAGTTGTGCCAAGTTGGCAGCAAGATTTTATGGGCCATTTGAGATCCTGGAAAGGGTTGGGCCAGTTGCATTCATGCTTGCATTACCTGCATCTATGAATATACATAATGTGTTTCATGTTTCACTGCTTAAGAAATATGTACCTGATGCTAATCATGTCATCGATTGGACTGTGATTCAGGTGGAACCAGAAGGTGTCCTGCAAGTGCATCCTATGTGCATATTGGACAGGAAAAACAAGCAGCTCTGGAATTGAGCTATAGGGCTTGTAAAGGTCCAGTGGACCTGGTACGGTCCTGAGGACGCGACATGGGAGAATGAAGAAGTTATGCGGGCAGAGTACCCGCATCTTTTTGAAAATTTTGAAGGACACACAGAGGCAGTGTAAGTTTCACTAAGGACAATGCAAAAATAAGGGGAGGGGGATTGTAGTGTCCCCAAGACCAAGCCCCATTACAGATCATGATATATGCAATGAATTGTAAATATGTTCTATAGGCTGGTGATCCAAGTTTTGTATAAGATGGATGGCTTATGTGTTTGTTAGGCCAGGGAGTCTAAGTGTTGAAGGCCAGGAGCCTGCTGATGTACTTGTATGTATGCAGATCAATTAATAAAATATAAACACCGCCAGTGCAGAACGACCACGATGAATGAGTGATGGGGGAATGAGCGTCCATAGAGTGGGAAAGGAATTAGGGGCTGGAAGGTGACAAAGGGGCTGAGTGTTGAGCCTAGGGGCTAAGCCTAGGGGGCTTAGGCCTGGAATAATATTTTAATATTATTTTAAAAAGAGACATGTGCATTTCTGTTTATCCTAAGTTCCTGGCAAGGGAGGGAATGTGCAAAGGGGATGCACGCTGTGGTACGCATGCAGTTCCCAGGGTGACAAGTGTCAACCCTGGTGCATGAAAATAAAACTGAGGAAGTAAGTTGTGAGGGGATCTTCCCATCCATTCGGACCCGAACCTCTGAGGGTGAACCGGTACGACCTCTGCCATAATACCTTGGTTCATCTCTGAAAGCCGTAAAGCCTGTGTTTGTCCGGAAGAAACCATGTACACCCTGTCCAGAGTTCTGAGTCTGCGTATGTTCTAGGCAAACCCGGGAGCGCATTTCCTAAACAAGAACCCTATGTTGAACTCGAGTGGAAGAATCCTTGGTTTTTCGGGAAAAGCTGAGCTAGCCTATGCATGGAGCCCTGTTCCAAAATTCATGTCCGTGAGATCATCCTGTGACTGTTGAATCATTTTGGGAAGTCTGTGTCTGTGTTTCCTGTGGGTTGTTGTGACCGCGCAGTATTGGACTGCGTGAGGCTTGTTGGCCTGTGAGCGACTCCTCCAGGTGAGAGAGTGCGTAGAGGGAGAAGAGAACTCCTGGAAGGAACCCTTGTAGCTTCCATAGAGCACGGAGACTTTCGGTCCGGTCTGTTCCTGTAACCCAAGGTAAGGGAGACTGGCAGCCGAGGGACTGTCTAGGTGACAGAGAAGGTGCACTCTCCTGGGGTGGAACAGGCATGTGGGGAATGAGGGTCTATGGGCAGTGAGTGTGGGATATTCCTGGGAGAGATTTCTCTCTGATGGTTGTGTATGTGCTATCTTCCCTGTAACCTCAGCCTAGCCTAGGATTCCTTGCCTTGCGGTGGAGCTCGGTCCCATCTCGGGGGTGACCCACTGTTGAGCTGATGAAAAGTGTGGTCTAAGGCTGGGAGGTTCGTGGAAGCCCTGCACTTTGTTGGTGAATTCTAGAATCGTTAAAAGATAAGTATCTGAATTATGTTTTATCACATTTGGCATGACTGTGTTGTTTATGTATCATGTTTTCCGCTATGTAAATGAGTTACTATTGAATGCTATGGCTTGTTTAATTGTAGCAGTAGCTTATATATTTTACTCTGAGAATTAAGTGTGTTTAATTGTGTTAAATGCATGTGGTTATAATTCTTGTACGAATTATGTAAGCATTCATGTATAGAATGGTAACTGAGAGGTTGAAAACCTCAGTAGTGAAAAGGTACACTACAAGTCACCACATAAAGTAATACTTGAAAGGACTCAAAGGGAGTCAGTGATCAAGAATAAGAAAGGTTTCATGACACTTTGTAGGATGCATAGGGGCATGTAGCATATGGAATCGTGGTTCGAGGATTCTCTCAGTTAGAGGGAGTTGATGGAATAATTCAAAAAGAAGGATCTTGTAGGCTTTGGGATGAGTTGTAGGCCTTGTTTCGAGTTGTAGGATTCATGTCGAATTGTAGGACTTGTGTCGAGTTGTATGCTTCATGCCGAGTTGTAGGATTCATGACGAGTTGTATGCCTTGTGTTGAGTTGTGGGCTTCATGCCAAGTTGTAGGCCTTGTGTCAAGTTGTAGTCTTCATGCCAAGTTATAGGCCTTATGCCAAGTTGTAGGATCCATGCCAAGTTGTAGGCTTCATAGAGAGTTGTAGGCCTTGTGCTGAGTTGTAGGATTTATTTTGAGTTGTAGGCTAATCTAGTGAAATGGTCTGGTATGTTGAGTTATTGATACTCCAGTGAGACAGTCTGGTACACTAGTGGCATAGTTGAGAACCTATATGGTTGTGATGGTGTTGCTCTTAATATGATCTGGGTGATCATGAGATAGCCTATGTATCTCTGGTGATGCTACTTTTTTGTAAGACCATGTAGGTATTTCCAATGCCATGTGATATGGATGGATAATGATGATACTCATGACATGGGTGAACACATCATTCGGGTGTATCTCATGACAATGATGGTGACACACAGTATGAGGTGTGGCTCTAGTTTTCTCTAGCAGGTTGTGGCCCCTAGATGATATTGACAGGTCCACATGGGTTTATCCATGTCAGACATAATCATACTACCAGTAGCATGGTATGCGTAACCATGATGAGAGGATCATGGCATAATGAGAAAGGATAATAATACCACAAGGGAACATCATGGTTAAATACCTCCCTATCTAAGAGGGAATGTTGTTGTTTTGGTAGTTGCGGGAGGTATTAACCTCCATGGATAAACCTTTGACTAGAACAGAATATTTCAGAATCAAGAGAAAACATAAACAAATGTGTGAAAACCCTGGAAGACAAGTTGACTCAGCAGAATAAGTAATATTGAAGTTTTATATGCAGAAAAGGAAAGGTCGGCCCTTCTTGAAGAGACACTTGTTCGCCTAGATGGATTAGTATAAATAGAACGCGCTTTAGCTCATTTGGAAATACACACACTCACTAAGTTGGTGTGGATATCTAAGAAGTGCAATAGAAACAGAAGTAGTGAGCAAGTCTGGAAGAGGAGAAGCAATAGCTACAGGGGTGCAACACACTCTTGTTTATCCCTTTTTGTAATCTTACTTGTGCGCTACCTTGGTGAAGGTGCACTCTCTTGGTTTATCTTTTGGTTCTAGTGTAGCTTCCCATAATCATTCTATCTAGCAAAGGTTAAGATGCTCAAGGGTGTCTTTGTGCCTATGGTTGGGTGAAAATGGTGTAGCATTGTATATGGTGAAACGAGCACAATATTCTAATAGGTTATGCACCCACACCACCTTCATAATAGTCTAACCACTAGAACTTAGATCCACAACTCTCTATCAATATCATTGTACCAAAATTGTAGTTGCAACTAGGGTTTCTGATCTTGTAGCAACGACAAACCCAAAACTGATTTTTTGGGTACTTTAAGGGAATCATTTTTCATAATTCTTGAATATCCTAGTGCACCCTAACCCAACGCATCTCCTAGTTCCCTTAACCATAAAAAATGTCAAAGTTGATTTTTTGGGTCAATAACAATGTTTGATTGGTCAAAGTCAAAATACTATTCAAGGTCAAAGTTAAAGACAATCATGACTTCCTCCATAAAATCAGAGTGGCGCAGTAGAAGCATGGTCTCTTGGTAGAGAATGGAAGACAAGGATTGAAATCATCATTGCAAAAAACAAAGGGAAAAATTATGGAACCATAGACTGAAGAGAAAGCGTCAAAGAAAGAAGAGTTTGATTTTTGGAGCTTCCAAGAACATGAACATGGAGTAGGAGAAACAATAAAAAGAAACTACAATAGATCTAAATCTATGGAAAGAGAAGGGAGCTTTGTCCAAGAAGAAATCGACGTAGAGGTAGAAATATCTCAGATCTAATACATTTAGAGGAACAACACACTCTCCAGGTTGGAAAGAATACATGTCTTAGAAGAAAAGCAACTCAAGTTGAACAATAACCAGACTCCAAATTTGCATATCAGGTTTGATATTTTTATTTTTTCTTAAGTAATGCAATCCTTTAGATTTTATTAATGCTAGGAACAAATGAATATTTAGTAGCATGTACTATTAATATGAATGCTTATTGTACTTAATTGCAATATCAACTAACATCTCCTCTAGGATATATTTCTTGTTCTTGTTCTTAGGAAGGAGACCTTGGTAATGCTATAATGAATTACCATGAAATTGATATGTTCTTATATAAAATGCTATTATATTGGAAATACTTTTTCTCTTGTTGTTACTGTTTTGGGAAGGTTATCCTACATATTCTAGGAAATTTACCACAGAAAGAAAGACTTGAAAGGACTCAGAGGGAGTCAGTGATAAGGAAGAAGCAAGGTTTCGTGACACTTTGCAGGATGTATAGGGCCATGCAGTAGATGGAAGAGTGGTTCAAGGATTCTCTCAGTTAGAGGGAGTTGATGGAATAATTTGAAAAGAAGGATCTTGTAGGCTTCGTGCCAAGTTGTAGGCCATGTGTCGAGTTGTAGGCTTCATGCCGAGTTGTAGGATTCATGTCGATTTGTAGGCCTTATGCCAAGTTGTAGGCCTTGTGCCAAGTTGTAGGCTTCATGCTGAGTTCTAGTCCTTGTGAAGAATTGTAGGCTTCATGCCGAGTTGTAGTCCTTGTGTCGATTTGTAGGCTTCATTCCAAGTTGTAGGATTCATGTTGAGTTGTATGCCTTATGTCAAGTTGTAAGATTCATGTAGAGTTGTAGGATGCATGCCGAGTTGTAGGCCTTGTGACGAGTTGTAGGATTTATGCCAATATGTAGGTTACTCCAATGAGATGGTTTGGTATTTCGAGTTTTCTACACTAGCGAAATAGTCTGGTACATTAGTGCCATAGTCAAGAACCTGTATGGTTGTGATGTTGTTGCTCGTAATATGATCTGGGTTATCATGAGATAACATGTGTAGCTCTGGTGATGCTACCGGTATGCAATACCATGTAGATCTTTCCCATGCCATGTGATATGGATGAATAATGATGATAGTAATGATGATACTCACGACATGTCTGTATCCATGAGTGAGAATGTCATATGGGTGTAGCCCATAATGATGGTGGTGACAAACACTACGAGTTGTAGCTCTAGTGTTCCCTAGCAGGTTGTGGCCCCTAGACGAGATTGACAGGTCCACATGGGTGTAGCCATGTGTGGTGTAATCATACTACCAGTATCATGGTCTACATAACCATGATGAGAGGATCATGGCATAGTGAAAAAGGATATGAAGACCAGAAGGGAACATCATGGTTAAATACCTCCCTAGCTAAGAGGGAATGTTGAGGTTTGGTATATGTGGGAGGTATTAAACTCCATGGATAAACCTTTGAATAGAATAGAATATTCCAGAATAAATAGAAAACCTAAACAGATGTGTGAAAACATTGGAAGACAAGTTGTCTTAGAAGAATAAGTAATATTGAAGTATTATATGCAGAAAAGGACATGTCGACCCTTCTTGAAGAGACACATGTTCACCTGGCCATATTAGTATAAATAGAAGACGATTTATATCATTTGGAAAAATACACACTCACCCCATTGGTGTGCATATCTTATAAGTGTAGTAGCAGCAGAAGTAGTACAGAAGTATGTAAGAGGAGCAACAATAGTTGCAGTGGTGCAACACAATCTTGTTCATCCTTGTTGGTACTCTTACTTTTGCGCTACCTTGGAGAAGGTGCACTCTCTTGGTTTATCTTTTGGTTCACGTGTGGCTTCCCAGAACCATTCTAGCTACGAAAGGTTAAGGTCCTCTGGGTGGCTTTATGACTATGGTTGGGTGACAATGGTGTAGAAATTTATATGGTGAAACGAGAACAATATTCTAACAGGTTATGGGCTGAAATGACCTTTGGAATAGTCTAACCACTAGAAGGTATATCCAAAATTCTCTGTCAAGCTTGTTGTTTCACAATTGCAATTGCAGTTAGGCTTTCTGATCTTACAAAAACAACAAACCCTAACCTAATTGATTGGGAACTTTAAGGGAAGTGTTTGGCATAATTATTGGATATACTAGTGTGCCCTAACCCAACGCATCTCATGCTACTCTCAACCATACAAAAATATCAAAGTTGAATTTTTTGGTCAAAGTTAACTTTTTTACTATTCAGTGTAAAAAGACTAGTCAAGTTCAAATTCAAAGATAGTCATGATTTCCTCCATAAAATCAGAGTGGCGCAACAGAAGCATCGTCTCTTGGTAGAGCATAGAAGACAAGGATTGGCATCATCCTTTCAAAGAACAAAGGGAAAAATTATGGAACCGCAGGCTGAAGAGCAGACGTCAAAGGATGAAGAGTTTGATTTTTGGAGGTTTAAAGCACATGAACGTGGAGTAGGAGAAACAATAAAAAGAAACTTTTTCATATCTAAATCTATATAAATAGAAGGTATCTTTGTCCAAGAAGGAATCGTAGATCCAAAAAGATCTCAGATATAATACATTTAGAGGAACGGCACACTCTCTAGGATGGAAAGAATACTTGTCTTAGAAGAAAGGTAACTCAAGTGGAACAATAGCTAGACTCCAAGTTTGCATATCAGGTTTGATATTTTTATTGTTTCTTAAGTATTGCAATCCTTTAGATTTTATTGATGCCAGGAACAAATGAATACTCGGTAGCATGTATTATTAATATAAATTATTATTGTACTTAATTGCAATATGAACTAACATCTCCTCTAGGAGATATTTCTTGTTCTTGTTCTTGTTCTTAGGCAAGAAACCTTGGTAATGTTATAATGAATTACCATGAAATTGATATGTTCTTATATAAATTGATATTATATTGGAAATACTTTTTCTCTTGTTGTTCTTGTTTTGAGCAGGTTATCCTATGTATTCCAGGAAAGTTACCAAAAAAACCAATACTTGAAAGGACTCAGAGGGAGTCAAACTTCAGATGGAGTCAGTGGTCAAGAAGAAGCAAGGTTTTGACACTTTGAAGGATGCATAGGGGAATGAAATAGATGGAAGCATGGTTCGAGGATTCTATCAGTTAGAGGGAGTTGATGGAAGAATTTGAAAAGAAGGATCTTGTAGGCTTCATGTCGAGTTGTAGGGCTTGTGTTTGTTGGTTTTACATCATATAAGATATAATCGATATTTTTATTACAATGATGAGTGTTCCATATATATAGGTAACATAAGGTGACCATCCATGAAAGGATGTGTCCCTTGAATAATCAATAACTATTTGTTATTATCATTTACTTATTATATAATATATATAATAATCAATAATAATTATATTATTAATTATTATCTTTAGAGAATGTCTTCCTGATGTTCTCCAAACATCAACACTCCCTCTCAATGAGGGATACATTCTGCAACATGCCACTCTTGTCTTTGAAGTATACAAACTTCACCCTATACTCATGACACTTGTCTGTCATTCTTTGGAGACATCTCTCTCCCAACTAAACCAATTAACTCTCTCTAAAATTAGGTTCACTTTGGGTTCACATGTAATATCATATAGCATCTTGAGTCTTTAACATTGCTTGTCAAATCACCATGACTAGGACAAAGACTACACCAGGATCTTTCACCACAGGCACACACCTATGAGTGGATGTCAGTTTGATGCTAACTAACACGTGGAAATCACTTCAAGCACCTCGAGTCCATATTATTCCTTTTCATGATCAAGGAAGGACTACATCTGAGCCCATTTATAACAAGTGCACCTTTGTGATAAATGTATCTTATCTCCCTTGGTCTGCAGCCCAATATAGGAGAATTTTTTCCTGATGCTGAAACATCAACACTCCCTCTTAGCTAGGGAGGTATCTTTCCATAGTAGTACACAACTACTTTCTAGAGACATGCAGTCTCTGCCAGTGGTACAAAACCACCATAGTAGAAAAACATTTTTCACACATGGCACTCCCATGTGGACTTATAGAGGCTCCTCCCTCTAGGAACACTTAGGGTCAATTCCCAATAGTGTGAGACATCAAGGGTCAACTCCCTTGACATATCCTCATGTTCTCTCCACATGGGACGTTGGGTTATAAGCCCAAATTCAATTATTCCTTCTCGAATAAGTGTTCCACTTATCCCTTCTCAGATAAGTGTCCTCACAGATAAACTCAACTCAATTCATAGATGAGTATGATCTGGAGATAGTTTGTCACACATGGCACTCCATGTGGACTTCTAGAGGCTACACCGTCTAGAAACACTAGGGTCAACTCCCATAGTGTATGGTGTCAAGGGTAAACTCCCTTGACATGTCCTCATGTGCTCTCCACATGGGACATTGGGTTATAATCCCAACCACACTTATCCCTTCTCAGATAAGTTCCCCACTTATCCCTTCTTGGATAATTGTCATCACAGATCAACTCAACGCAGTCACATAGTGGTATGATCTGGAGAATGTCTCAAGAAGATGCAAACATCAACACTCCCTCTCAGCGAGGGAGGCATTCTCTTCCATGCTAAGTCTATCATGGAAATACTTGAACTTTGTCTTAGTTTGGTGAGAACATCAGCAACCTGCTCATCTGTAGGAAGGTACTGCACCAATACTTCCTTCCTCTACACCATGTCTCGAATGTAATGGTACTTGATCTCAATGTGGTTCAATTTGTCATGAAACACTAGATTATCAGAGATCTTCACACAACTTTGGTTACCATAATGAATAACGGTGGAATTCGGCACATGTTTAGATAGATCTATGAGGATCTTCTGAAGCCACACTGCTTCACGGATTGTCGTATTTAATGCATTGTACTCTGCTTCTGTTGTGCTCAAAGCCATAGAAGTTCGTTTCCTACTACACTAGGAAACCATGGAAGATAACAAAGTGAAGAAGCACCTGAAGGTGCTCTTTCTTTCCACTGCACTCCCTACCCAATCAGAGTCAATATATTCTTTCCATATCATATCAATACTGGAAGTATATCTCAGACCATGTCGAACTGTGCCTCACAAGTATCTCAACACATGCTTCATAGCAATCTAGTGTGTCTATCTCAACTGACTTATAAATTGGCTAAGTGCACTCACTACATAGAAAGTATTTGGTCTGGTGTTAACCAAATACATCAGTTATCCAACCAATTGTCTATATAGATTTGGATCAATTTTGTCATAATCGAAAGAAGACACACTTATTTTCTTCAGATTCGTCATCATTGGTGTAGTCACGGGCTTAAAGTTCAGTATCTCAAACTTCTTGAATATCTCAACTGTGTACTTCCCCTGACTCAAGAAGATCTCATCAGTTCTCTGCCACGCCTCTAGTCCCAAGAAGTAGTGCATCATACCAAGGTCCTTCATCTCAAACTCAGAGGCCAACACATACTTGCATTCAATAATAAGGCTCTCTGTACCGGTGAGGAATAAATCATCAACGTAGAGGACTAAAATCAGGGACTCACCATTAACAGTCGTGTAGTACAGGCTAGAATTGACAACACTTATGTTGAATCCCAAACTCATCAGGTGTCCATCAATCCTCGCATACCAAGCTCGAGGTGCCTGCTTGAGTCCATACAGGGCATTCTTTAACCTACACACATGAGACTTCTTCTCATGTATGACGAAACCATCTGGTTGCTCGATGTATACTTCTTCCTTAATCTCTCCATTGAGAAAGGTTTTATTTACATCCATATGATGTACTCTCTAACTCATGGATGTTGTAGGGGAAATAATCATCCAGATAGAAGTGTATCAAGCAAGAGGAGGAGATGTCTCCTCATGATCTATTCCCTCCACCTGAGAGAATCCTCTAGCAACAAATCTCATTTTGTGCCTCTCGATGCTCCCATCAACTGTGTGTTTGATATTGTAGATCCATTTGGAAGTCACTGCAAACTTCCCCTCATGTATCAGAACAATATCCCACACATCATTCTTCATGATAGACTGATACTCCTCCATCATGGCATCTCTCCATACTGGATGACTAGATGCCTCTTCATAGTAGAAATATCATAACCAATGATGTGGCTCATAGTTGTGGCATAACAAAAATATCTCTAAGGTTTCTTACTCTCTTTGAAGGTACCACGAGGAGCTACATGTCTTTCTGTCTCCTGCAGAGTCTGACGAGTCCATGTAGGTCTCTTTTGACCTACTACAATATCTTTGGGAACATCAACTGGAGGGGGAGAAGGAACCATCTCTTCTTGTTTCTCACCATCAATATCCATGTGAGATCCTCTAGATATAATGAAGGCTACCTCATCCTCAAAGGTAACATCTATGCTCACCTCAATCTGTCTCTGACCAAGGATGTAGATCTGATATGCCTTTGAAGACTCATTGTACCCCACAAATGCACCCTTTCTTCCTGAAGGATTTAGCTTGGTCCTTTTCTCCTTGGAAACATGAATGTATACAAGACACCCAGATCTCCTGAAGTGTTAAACCTTAGGCTTCACCAATGAACTGTGTCCATACTAGACATTTCGTGGTTCCCTCGTGGAACCACTATCTAAGCCATATTGAGGTTCCCTCATGGAATCAATGTTTCGTAAGACATATCGAGTTTTCCTCGTGAAACCAATGTCTCACAAGACATATCGAGGTTTCCTCATAAAATGAATGTCTTGGTTCCTTCATCTGGCCGTCTGAGGCATGTCAGTATGAATTCTACATTCCCCCTACCAGTCTACACAAGACCCTCTGGGGAGACTGTCTCATGATGTTGCCTCAAACATCTCTTTAATATCTTCCGCTGTAAATTTAGTCAATAAGTCCTTTGGGGATCATCAACCGATTGTGATCGGTCCAAGATCCGTTGGATTTCTAACAATACCTTCTCTTCTACATTTGGGTGTTGGATGAGAAGCCAAAAGAACCAGGAGAGCACAGCAAAAGTAGTGTCCCACCCTACTAGGACGAATTTCATACACATATCTCAAACCTCTTTATCAGACAAAACACCATTCCCATCATCTTTGAAACACGTTTGCATCACAATAGACAACAGTTCAACCCACTCACAACTCGTGCCACTTGCCAATTCCTACCATCTTTGTAGAATTGTTTTTCAACAAAATTGTTAGTTATTTGTACAGGCGCTTTGAGCTTTCCATTACGATGCCTAGAAACCTCATTGTATTCCATATAGGGTGAGGCATCATGAAATGATAGGAGGTGGCTTCAATCGCTTGGTGGAACTCTCTCTCAACCTCAATATCTCCCAAGCCAGGATAGAGGCAACTCTCATCCACTCCAAAAACAACGATTCAAATGTCGTTGAATTCCAAATGGACGATGACATATTGAATGTCTACAGCCGAGGTGCTTCGAGATGCGTGTTCCAGTATAACCACAAGCCTCGAGTTCTATTATTATTTGTTCCATGGAATATAGCTCAAGTTATTTCTTCTTGCCTTGTTACTGCTTATGTTATCTTCATTGAGTGGATTGAGAACTGAATCTCCCCATTGGCTAATTCTGAATATAATTCTTGGACACCAGAATGGAGTTCACCTCATATTCTAGTTTGTTTCAGTTATCCAAAGGGCCATGTTTGGAACCCTTCTCATTATATTCCCACTTCAAACTCCAACTTTTCGATGGATGGATATAATAGCAATGTAAATTTTACAAAGCTTTTTAGAGAGCTTTTAGAGGGGGTCTATCATAGATGCGGGAGGATCTATTCCTCAATTGAATACCACCTGTTATGAAAACACGCAGTGGCCAGATATCCCAACACCGAATTCACCTTGGTTGATAATACCGCCTGGATTTAGTCCCAGCACCTTGCTGGACTCTCCCACTGCTTCTGAGATATATGAATGATTTTCTGGGCCTCCCGTGAGGGGGTCAGCCCAGTCCTGCTCTGATACCATGTTGGTTTTACATCATATAAGATATAAGCGATATTTTTATTACAATGATGAGTGTTCCATATATATAGGGAACATAAGGTGACCATCCTTGAAAGGATGGGTCCCTTGAATAATCAATAACTATTTGTTATTATCATTTACTTATTATACAATATATATAATAATCAATAATGATTATATTATTAATTATTATCTTTAGAGAATGTCTTCCCGATGTTGTCCAAACATCAACAGTGTTGAATTTTAGGATTCATGTTGAGTTGTAGGCTTCATGCTGAGTTGTAGGCCTTGTGTCAAGTTGTAGGCTTCATGCCACGTTGTAGGATTCATGTCGAGTTGTAGGCCTTGTGACCATTTTTAGGATTAATGCCAAGTTGTAGGCTACTCCAATGAGATGGCGTGGTATGTCGAGTTGTTGCTACACCATGGAGACAGTCTAGTACACTAGTGGAATAGTTGAGAACTTGTATGGATGTGATGGTGTTGCTCATAATATGATCTGGGTGATCATGAAATATCTTTTGTAGCTTTGGTGATGCTACCGATATACAATACCATGTAGGTCTCACCCATGCCATGTAAGATGGATGGATATCGATGATAGTAATGATCATACTCATGACATGGGTGTAGCCATGGGTGAGCATGTCATGCAGGTGTATCCCATGACGATGATGGTGACACACACTATGATTTGTAGCTCTAGTGTTCTCTAGTGGGTTGTGTCCCCTAGAAGAGATTGGCAGGTCTAAATGGGTGTAGCCATGTCTGATGTAATCATACTACCAGTAGCATGGTTTGTGTAACCATGACGAGAGGATCATGGCATAGTGAGAAAGTCTATGAAGACTAGAAGGGAACATCATGGTTAAATGCCTCCCTAGCTAAGAGGTAATGTTTATGTTTCGATAAATGCATGAGGTATTAACCTCCATGGATAAACCTTTGACTATAATTGAATATTCCATAAGTAAGAGAAAACCTAAACATATGTGTGAAAAACCTGGAAGACAAGTCAGCTCAGCAAAATAAGTAATATTGAAGTATTAAATGCAAAAAAGGACAGACTAACCCTTCTTAAAGAGACACATGTTCACTTGGCCAAATTAGCATAAATAGAAGGAACTTTTCTCATTTGGAAAAACACACACTCACTTAGTTGGTGTGCATATCTTAGAATTGCAGTAGTAGCAGAAGTAGTGTGCAATTCTAGAAGAGGAGCAACAACATCTGCAATGGTGCAACACACTCTTGTTCATCCTTTTTGGTACTCTTACTTGTGCGCTACCTTGGAGAAGGTGTTCTCTCTTGGTTTGTATTTTGTTCTAGTGTGGCATCCCAGAATCATTCTATCTAGCAAAGGTTAAGGTGCTTGGGGTTGAATTTGTGCCTATGGTTGGGTGACAATTGTGTAGCATTGTCTATGGAAAAACGAGCACAATATTCTAACAATTTATGGGCCCACAAAACCTTTGGAATAGTCTAACCAGTGGAAGGTAGATCCTCAGCTCTTTTTCAAGCTTGTTGTAGCACAATTGTAGTTGCAACTAGGGTTTTTGATCTTGCAACAACAACAAACCATAACCTAATTTTTTGGGAACTTCAAGGGAAGCGTTTGGAAGAATTATTAGATATCCTAGTGTGCCCTAACCCAATGCATCTCCTGGTACCCTCAACCATAAAAAAATATCAAAGTTGAATTTTTGGGTCAAAGTCAACATTTGATTGGTCAAAGTCAAAATACTAGTCAAGGTCAAAGTTAAAGACAGTCATGACTTCCTCCATAAAATCAGAGTGCCACAGTAGAAGCATGGTCTCTTGGTAGAGCATGGAAGACAAGGATTGACATCATCCTTACAAAATAACAAAGAGAAAAATTATGGAACCACAGACTGAAGAAAAGGCATCGAAGGATTAAGAGTTTGATTTTTGGAGCTTCCAAGCACATGAACGTGGAGTAGCAGAAACAATAAAAAACAAATACTGTAGATCTAAATCTCTAGAAAGAGAAGGGATCTTTGTCCAAGAAGAAATTGTAGAGCCAGAAAGATCTCAGATCTAATACATTCACAAGAACAACACACTCTCCATTTTGGAAAGAATACTTGTCTTAGAAGAAAAGCAACTCAAGTAGAAGAATAGGTAGACTCTAGGTTTGCATATTAGGTTCAATATTTTTATTGTTTCTTAAGTATTGCAATCCTTTAGATTTTATTAGTTCTAGGAACAAATGAATACTTAGTAGCATGTAGGGATGATTTTAGGGGCTAAATTTCACTCATGGGCTAATTTTCCATGTTTTTTTCCAAAAATGAGATTCTCTATTTTAAAAATGATTTGCCCAAATTCTATAGGATAAAATTATTTTACCTTAAAAATCGTCAAAATTTTATAAAAACTATATTAAATCCTTAGAAATTTGAATATTTTTACAAAAATATCACTAATCATTTATTGTTGGCATATGAAGGATTAGTAAGATTCGCCAAGGTTTCTACATTTTAAAATAAATTTCCATCCTTAAAATCATCCCTGGTAGCCTGTACTATTAATATAAATTCTTATTGTACTTAATTGCAATATGAACTAACATCTTCTCTAGGAGATATTTCTTGTTCTTGTTCTCAGGAAGGAGACCTTGGTAATGTTATAATGAATTTCCATGAAATTGATATGTTCTTATATAAAATGATATTGTATTCGAAATACTTTTTCTCTTGTTGTTCCTCTTTCATGGAGTTTATCCTACGTATTCTAGGAAAGTTACCACGTAAAGAAATACTTGAAAGGACTCAGAGGGACTCAAACTTCAGAGGAAGTCAGTGATTACGAAGAAGTAATGTTTCGTGATGCTTTGTAGGATGCATAGGGCCATGCAGCAGATGGAAGCATGGTTCAAGGATTGTCTCAGTTATAGGGAGTTGATGGAAAAAATTGAAAAGAAGGATCGTGTAGGCTTTGTGTTGAGTTGTAGGCCTTGTGCCTATTTGTAGGATTCATGCTGAGTTGTAGGATTCATGTCAAGTTGTAGGCCTTGTGCTAAGTTGTAGGCTTCATGCCAAGTTGTACGCTTCATGCCTAGTTGTAGGCCTTGTGCTGATTTGTAGGCTTCATGCCTAGTTGTAGGCCTTGTGATGAGTTGTAGGCTTCATGCCGAGTTGTAGGCTTCATGTCGTGTTGTAGGCCTTATGCCGATTTGTAGGCTTCATGCCGAGTTGTAGGCCTTGTGTTGAGTTGTATGACTTATGTCGAGCTATAGACTACTCCAGTGAGATGGTCTGGTATGTCGAGTTGTTGCTACAATAGTGAGACAGTCTGGTATGCTAGTGGCATAGTCGAGAACGTATATGACTGTGGTGATGTTGCTCGTAATATGATGTGGGTGATCATGAGATAACATATGTAGCTATGATGATGCTACTGGTCAGAAATACCATGTAGGTATTTCCCATGCCATGTGAGATGGATGGATAATGATGATATTAATGATTATACTCACGACATGGGTGTAGCCATGGGGGAGCACGTCATGCGTGTGTATCCCATGAAGTTGATGGTGACACACACTACGAGGTGTAGCTATAGTGTTCTTTAGAGGGTTGTTCCCCCTAGATGTGATTGGCAGGTCCACATAGGTGTAGCCATGTGTAACGTAATCATACTACTAGTATGATGGTCTACGTAACCATGATGAGAGGATCATGGCATAGCGAGCAAGGCTACAAAGACTAGAAGGGAACATCATGGTTAAATACGTCCCTAGCTAAGAGGGAATGTTGATGTTTTGGTAGTTGCGGGAGGTATAGCCTCCATGGATAAACCTTTGACTAGAATAGAATATTTAAAAAGAAAGAGAAAACCTAAACAGATGTGTGAAAACCCTGGAAGACAAGTCGGTTCAACAAAATAAGTAATATTGAAGTATTATATGCACAAAAGGACAGGTCGACCCTTCTTGAAGAGACACTTGTGCACCTGGCCAAATTAGTATAAATAGAAGGTGTTGTAGCTCATATGGAAAAAAACACACTCACTCAGTTGGTGCACATATATTAGAAGTGCAATTGCAGCAGAAGTAGTGTGCAAGTCTGGAAGAGGAGCGACAAAAACTGCAGTGGTGCAACACACTCTTGTTAAACATTTTTGGTAATCTTACTTGTGTTCTACCTTGGAGAAGGTGTGCTCTCTTGGTTTATCTGTTTGTTCTAGTGTGGCTTCCCAGAATCATTTTTTCTAGCAAAGGTTAAGGTGCTTGGGGGTGGCTTTATGCCTATGGTTGGGTGACAATGGTGTAGCATTGTCTATGGTGAAACGAGCACACTATTCTAATAGGTTATGGGCCCACACCACATTCAGAACAATATAACCACTCGAAGGTACATCTAAAGCTCTTTGTCAAACTCGTTGTAGCACAATTGAAGTTGCAACTAAGGTTTTAACCTTGCAGCAGCAATAAACCCTAACTTGATTGTTCGAGCACTTTAAGGGAAGTGTTTGGAATAATTCTTGGATATCGTCGTGCGCCCTAACCCAGAGTATCTCCTGGTGCCCTCAACCATAGAAAATATCATATTTGAATTTTTGGGTCAAAGATAACATTTGAATGGTCAAAGTAAAAATACTAGTCAAAGTCAAAGTCAAAGACAATCATGACTTCCTCCATAAAATCAGAGAGGCACAGAAGAAGCATGGTCTCTTGGTATGGCATGGAACACAAGGATTGACGTCATCCTTGCAAAGAACAAAAGGGAAAAATTATGGAACCACAGATTGAAGAGCATGCATTAAAGGATGAAGGGTTTGATTTTTGGAGCTTCCAATCAAATGAATGTGGATTAGGAGAAATAATAAAAAGAAACTATTGTAGATCTAAATATCTAGAAAGAGAAGGGATATTTTTCCACGAAGCAATCATAGAGACAGAAATATCTCAGATCTAATACATTCAAAGGAAAAACACACCCTCCAAGTTGGAAAGAATACTTGTCTTAGAAGAAAAGAAACCCAATTAGAACAATAGCCAGACTCCAGGTTTGCATATTAGGTTTGATGTTTTTATTGTTGCATAAGTATTCCAATCCTTTAGATTTTATTAATACTAGGAAAAAATGAATACTTAGTAGCATGTACTATTAATATAAATGCTTATTGTACTTAATTGTAATATGAATTAATATCTCCTCTAGGGGATAGTTCTTGTTCTTGTTCTCAGGAATGACACATTGGTAATGCTATAATGAACTACCATGAAATTGATATGTTCTTATATAAAATTATATTATATTGGAAATACGTTTTCTCTTGTTGTTCCTGTTTCGGGCAGGTTATCCTATGTATTTCATGAAAGTTACCACATAAAGAAATACTTGAAAGGACTTAGAGGGAGTCAAAATTTAGAGGGAGTCAGTGATCAGAAAGAAGCAAGGTTTTGTGACACTTTGCAGGATGCATAGGGGCATGTAGAAGATGGAAGCATGGTCTGAGGATTCTCTTAGTTAGAGGGAGTTGATGGAAGAATTCGAAAAGAAGGATCTTGTAGTATTCATGATGAGTTATAGACCTTGTACCGAGTTGTAGGATTCATGTCGAGTTGTAGGCCTTGTGTTGCATTGTAGGCTTCATTCCAAGTTGTAGGCTTAATGCTGAGTTGTAGGCCTTGTTCTTTGTTGTAGGGTTCATGCCGATTTGTAGTCTTAATTCTGAGTTGTAGGCCTGTTTCCTAGTTGTAGGCTTCATGCCAACTTGTAGGCATTGTCCAAATTGTAGGCTTCATGATGAGTTGTAGTCCTTGTGCCGAGTTGTAGGATTTATGCCAAGTTGTAGGCTACTCCAGTGAGATGGTCTGGTATGTTGAGTTGTTGCTACACAAGTGAGACAGTCTGGTATGCTAGTGGCATAGTCGAGAACCTGTATGTATGTGATGGTGTTGCTCGTAATATGATCTGGGTGATCATGAGATAACCTATGCAGCTCTGGTGATGCTACTGGTCTGCAAGACCATGTAGGTATTTCCTATGCTATGTGTGATGGATGTATAATGATGATAGTAATGATGATACTCATGGCATGGGTGTAGTCATGGGTGAGCACGTCATGCGGGTGTATCCCATGATGATGATGGTTACACACACCATGAGGTGTATCTATAGTGTTCTATAGCAGGTTGTGTCCCCTAGAAGATATTGACAATTCCACATGGGTGTAGCCATGTGTGATGTAATCATACTACTAGTAGTATGGTATGCATAACGATGACGAGAGGATCATGGCATAGCGAGAAAGGATATAATGAAGACTATAAGGGAACATCATGGTTAAATACCTCCCTAGCTAAGAGGGATTGTTGATGTTTTGGTAGTTGCAAGAGGTATTAATCTCCACGGATAAACTTTTGACTAGAATCAAATATTCCAAAAGTAAGAGAAAACCTAAACAGATCTGTGAAAACCCTAGAAAAAAAGTCGACTCGACATAATAACTAATATTGAATTATTATATGTATGAAAGGACAGGTCGGCCCTTATTTAAGAGACACCTATTCACCTAGATATATTAGTATAAATAGAAGGCGCTTTAGATCATTTGGAAAAACACACACTCACTCAGTTGGTATGCATATATTAGAAGTGTAGTAGAAATAGAAGTAGTGTGCAAGTCTGGAAGAGGAGCAACAACAGTTGTAGTGGTGCAACACATTCTTGTTCAACCTTTTTGGTACTCTTACTTGTGTGCTACCTTGAGAAGGTGCACTCTCTTGGTTTATCTATTGGTTCTAGTGTGGCTTCCAAGAATCATTCTATGTAGCAAAGGTTAAGGTGCCCAGGGGTGGATTTGTGCCTATGGTTGGGTGAAAATGGTATAGCATTGTCTATGGTGAAACGAGCAATATATTCTAACAAGTTATGGTCCCACACCAACTTCGGAATATTCTAACCACTTGAAGGTATATCCACGACTCTCTATCAAGCTCGTTGTAGTACAATTGCAGTTTTCACTAGGGTTTCTGATCTTACAACAACAACAAACCCTAACCTGATTGTTCAGGCACTTTAAGGGAAGATTTTGGCACAATTATTGGATATCGTAGTGTTCCCTAACCTAGTGCATCTCCTATTTTCATCAACCATAAAAAATGTCAAAGTTGAATTTTTGGGTCAAAGTCAAAATACTAGTCAAGGTCAAAATCAAAGACAATCATGACTTACTCTATAAAATCAGAGTGGCGTAGTAGAAGCATGGTCTCTTGGTAGAGCATGGAAGAAAAGGATTTACATCATCCTTGTAAAGAACAAAGGAAAAAAATATGGAACCATAGACTGAAGAGAAAGCATCAAAGGGTGAAGAGTTTGATTTTTGGAGCTTCCAAGCACATGAATGTGGAGTAGGAGAAACAATAAAAAGAAACTACTGCAGATCTAAATATCTAGAAAGAGATGGTATGTTTTTCCACGAAGCAATCGTAGAGCTAGAAAGATCTCATATCTAATACATTCAAAGGAACAACACACTCTCCAGGATGAAAAGAATGCTTGTCTCATAAGAAAATAAACTCAAGCAAAACAATAGCCAGACTCCAAGTTTGCATATCATGTTTGATATTTTTATTGTTTCTTAAGCATATCAATCCTTTAGATTTGATTAATGCTAGGAATAAATGAATACTTAGTAGCATGTACTATTAATATAAATGCTTATTGTATTTAATTGCAATATGAACTAACATCTCCTCTAGGATATATTTCTTGTTCTTGTTCTCAGGAAGGACACCTTAGTAATGTTATAATGAATTACAATGAAATTGATATGTTCTTATATAAAATTCTATTATATTGGAAATACTTTTTCTCTTGTTTTTCTTGTTTTGGGCAGGTTATCCTACATATTCTAGAAAAGTTACCACATAAAGCAAGACTTGAAAGGACTCAGAGAGAGTCAAACTTTAGAGGGATTCAATGATTAGGAAGAAGCAAGGCTTCATGAAACTTTGTAGGATGCATAGGGGAGTGCAACAGATGGAAGCATGGTTCGAGGATTCTATCAGTTAGAGGGATTTGATGGAAGAATTCATAAAGAAGGATCTTGTAGGCTTCCTACCGAGTTGTAGGAATTGTGCCAAGTTGTAGGCTTCTTGTCGAGTTGTAGTCTTCATGTTGAGTTGTATACATTTTTCCAAGTTGTAGGCTTCATTCTGAGTTGTAGGATTTATTCCAAGTTGTAGGCCTTGTGCTAAGTTGTAGGCTTCATCCCGAGTTGTAGGATTCATGACAAGTTTTAGGCCTTGTGCCGAGTTGTAGGCTTCATGCTAAGTTGTAGGCCTTGTGCCGACTTGTAAGATTCAGGCTGAGTTGTAGGCTTCATGCAGAGTTGTAGGCCTTGTGCCAAGTTGTAGGATTTATGCCAAATTGTAGGCTACTCCATTGAGATGGTATGGTATGCTGATTTGTTGCTACACCGGTGAGACTGTCGGGTACGCTAGTGACATAGTTGAGAACCTGTATGGATTTGATGGTGTTTCTCATAATATGATCTAGGTGATCATGAGATAGCCTGTGTATTTTTGGTGATTCTATTGGTCTGCAATACCATGTAGGTATTTCCCATGCCATATGATATGACTGGATAATGATTATAGTAATGATGATACTCATGACATGGGTGAGTATGTCATGTGGGTGTATCCCATGACGATGATGGTGACACACACTACGAGGTGTATCTCTAGTATTCTCTAGTGGGTTGTGGCACCTAGACAAGATTGACAAGCCCACATGGGTGTAGCCATGTGGTACGTAATCATACTACTAGTGGAATGGTTTGTGTAACCATGACGAGAGGATCATGGAATAGCGAGTAAGGATATGAAGAATAGAAGGGAACATCATGGTTAAATACGTCCCTAGCTAAGAGGGAATGTTGATGTTTTGGTAGTTGTGGGAGTTATTAACCTCCATGGATAAACCTTTGACTAGAATAGAATATTTAGGAAGCAAGAGAAAACCTAAACAGATGTGTGAAAACCATGGAAGACAAGTCGGCTCAGTAGAATAAATAATGTTGAATTTTTATATGTAGGAAAGGACAAGTCATCCCTTCTTGAAGAGACACTTGTTCACCTAGCCATATTAGTATAAATAGAAGTCTCTTTAGCTCATTTGGAAAAACACACACTCACTCATTCGGTGCGCATATCTTAGAAGTGCAATAGCAATAGAAGTAGTGTGCAAGTCTGTAAGAGGAGAAGGAATAACTGCAGTGGTGCAACACACTCTTGTTCAGCCTTTTTGGTACTCTTACTTGTGTAATACCTTGGAGAAGGTGCACTCTCTTGATTTATATGTTGGTTCTCATGTGGATTCCTCAAATCATTCTATCTAGCAATGGTTAAGGTGCTCGGCGGTGGCTTTGTGCCTATGGTTGGGTGACAATGGTGTAGCATTGTCTATGGTGAAATGAGTGTTACGTGGAAAATCACTCTATGGGAAGGGGAAAACCACAACAGATGGAAATGACTGCAGAAATCAACTCTAATCTCAAGTATTCTATATAAAAAAACATTCTAACAAGACAAGACAAAGAACCTACCTCGTCCGGACATTCAATGAAGTCTATTTTTTAGCACTCGACTCAAAGCTATATACTTGCAACTTGTCCTCAAAAACCAAGATACGCAAGCATATGGTGATAATATATAAAGTTAGCACATATAATAGCATAATCCATAAATATTCATAACAAATACACCCATGGAATAACAATTCCAATATTTGCAAGACATTGATTGGACAAGAAAAGACTATTTCTATTAAAATATGATCAACATAAGTGTATGAGTGACAAACTTTCGTGTCGGCATGTCTCGGAATTGAGAAACTAAGTCCCTTCTAGTTGGGCCTCTGCCACTTCAATCCTCCACCAAAGGTAAGCTCATATAAGAGAGATAATGAGGTTCTTCATCAAAAAGGAAAGAGCTTGGGGGATGAAAATTGTGTTCAAACTTTAAAGGACAAAGGGATGCAGACTCAACATGAAGTGAATAATTTCTCCAAAGTAACTTTTCTCTCAAAAGTTGAATTCTTCTCATTCTCCACAGCTTGGATATGGCCCATTTATAGCCTTCAAATGGAACTGAAGGGCTGAGTCAGAATGTTTCCAGTATATGGAAGGTCAGGGATCATGGATCCCATGACGTGACATGGAAACCCAACACCATTTTTTAATTTTGGGTACAAAACTTGATGTACGCGGGTTGTAATGGTGCAACCTGTGTATAAACATGTTGTATAGATGTTAGGGCACGTATATGTGGAAAAATATTATTTTTATCTCTGGGAACTACAAAAAGGGACTTCAAGTCTACATAGGGAGATGGAAAAGGCCTTCTGAGAAAGTTGCATAGGGTGAGGAAAATCTTGCTATAACAGATGCCCCCTAATGTGTGAGGTCAGAGGAGTATCTGAGATGGATGAAATACATTATAATTCCCATAAGTGGAGTAATGGAGACCCAACTGGATGAACTAGTTTCTCATAAGAATAGTACAATTCATAATGACTTTGTACACATGGATGCTAACCTGAATTACACTGCAGATCCATGTGGAAATATACCAAATAATTTTTCATGGAACCGAAGGGCCGAGTCAGAATGTTTCCAGTATATGGAAGGTCAAGGATCATGGATCTCATGACGTGACATGGAAACTCGACACCATTTTTTAATTTTGGGCACAAAACCTGATGTATGTGGGCTGTAATGAAGCAACCTACGTATACACATGTTGTATAGTTGTTAAGGCGTGTATATGTGGAAAAGTATTATTTTTAGCTATGGGAACTGCAAAAGGGGACTTCAAGTCTACATAGGGAAATGGAAAAGGTCATCTTAGCAAGTTGCATGGGGTGAGGCAAATCTTTCTATAACAACGAGCACAATTTTCTAGTAGGTTATGGGCCCACACCACCTTCAAAACAATATAACCATTGGAAGGTAGATCCGTAGCTCTCTGTCAAGCTCGTTGTAGCACAATTGCAGTTGCATATAGGGTTTTTGATCTTGCAGCAACAACAAAGCCTAACCTAGTTGTTTGGGGCCTTTAAGGGAAGCGTTCGGCATAATTATTGGATATCCTAGTGCACCCTAACCCAACGTATCTTTTGGTTCCCTCAACCATAAAAAATGTCAAAGTTGAATTTTTGGGTCAAAGTCAATGTTTGATTGGTCAAAGTCAAGGTTTGACATGTCAAAGTCAAAAGACTAGTCAAGGTCAAATTCAAAGACAATCATGACTTTCTCCATACAATCAGAGTGGCACAGTAGAAACATGGTCTCTTGGTAGAGCATGGAAGACAAGGATTGACATCATACTTGCAAGTAACAAAGGTAAAAATTATGGAACCACAAAACTAAGAACATGCATCAAAGGATGAAGAGTTTGATTTTTGGAGCTTCCAAGCACATGAATGTGGAGTAGGAGAAGCAATAAAAGGAAACTACTATAGATCTAAATCTATGGAAAGAGAAGGGATCTTTGTCCAAGAATAAATCATAGAGCCATAAAGATATTAGATCTAATACATTCATAGGAACAACAAATTCTCCAGGTTGGAAAGAATACTTGTCTCAGAAGAAAATCAACTCAAGCGGAAAAATAGCCAGACTCTAGGTTTACATATCAGGTTTGATATTTTTATTGTTGCTTAAGTATTGCAATCCTTTATATTTTATTAATACTAGGAACAAATGAATACTTAGTAGCATGTACTATTAATATAAATGTCTATTGTACTTAATTGCAATATTAACTAACATATCCTCTAGGAGATATTTCTTGTTCTTGTTCTTAGGTAAGACACTTTGGTAATCCTATAATGAATTACCATGAAATTGATATGTTCTTATATAAAATGCTATTATATTGGGAATAATTGTTCTCTTGTTGTTCCTATTTCAAGCGGGTTATCCTACGTATTCTAGGAATGTTACCACAAAATGCAAGACTTGAAAGGACTCAGAGGGAGTTAGTGATCAGGAAGAAACAAGGTTTTGTGACACTTTGCAAGATGCATAGGGGCATGTAGCAAATGGAAGCGTGGTTCTAGGATTCTCTCAGTTAGATGAAGTTGATGGAAAAATTAAAAAAGAAGGATCTTATAGGCTTCGTGCCAAGTTGTATGCCTTGTGTAATGTTGTAGGCTTCATGCCAAGTTGTAGGCCTTATGTCGAGTTGTAGGATTCATTCTGAGTTGTAGCATTCATGCCGAGTTGTAGGCCTTGTGTTGAGTTGTAGGATTCATGCCGAGTTGTAGGTTTCATGCCGCATTGTAGGCCTTGTGTTGAGTTGTAGGTTTCATTCTGAGTTGTAGGATTCATGTCGAGTTGTAAGCCTTGTGTCTAGTTGTAGGATTTAATCTATGTTTTAGGCTACTCTAGTGAGATGGTCTAGTATGTCGAATTGTTTCTAAATCAGTGATACAGTATGGTATGCTAGTGGCATAGTCAAGAACCTATATGGTTGTGATGGTGTTGCTCGTAATATGATTTGGGTGATCATGAGATAGCCTGTGTAGCTATGGTGATGCTATCGGTCTGCAATACCATGTAGGTATTTCCCATTCCATGTGAGATGGATGGATAATGATGATAGTAATGATGATACTCACGACATGGGTGAGCATATAATGTGGGTGTAGCCCACGATGGTGATGGTGAAACACACTACGAGGTGTAGCTCTAGTGTTCTCTAGCGAGTTGTGACCCCTATATGAGATTGATAGATCCACATGGGTGTATCCATGTGTGACGTAATAATACTACCAGTAGCATATCTTGTCTAACCGTGACGAGAGGATCATGGCATATCGAGCAAGGCTATGAAGACCATAAGGGAACATCATGGTTAAATGCCTCCCTAGCTAAGAGGGAATGTTCATGTTTTGGTAGTTGTGGGAGGTATTAACCTCTATGGATAAACCTTTGACTAGAATAGAATATTCCATAAGTAAGAGAAAACCTAAACAGATGTGTGAAAACCTTGGAAAACAAGTCATCTCAACATAATAAGTAATATTGAAGTATTATATGTAGAAAATGATAGGTCGACCCTGCTTGAAGAGACACTTGTTCTGTTAGAAAAACAGGACCGCGGAGCAATAAAATAAAACAAATGCGTAAATAAAACACAGAAGATACACAATACAAGAGAGACACAGATTTACGTGGCTCACCCGGTGTGGGCTACGTCCACCAGAGAAATTGCCAGGTCCTTTCTTTATTATTATCTAGCAAAATGAAGGGATACAACCTACCACAAAACCTGTTGTAACTTCCTCTTCTTTCTCTCACAGTATCCTCTCTCAGAATACAATACTCGCCAACCTCCATAGCTGCAATACATTTCCTCATAAAAGAGGGTTTCCTTCTAGGGAAAAAAACCCTAACATAATCTCTATCATTAGATCTACGACCTTATAATGAACGGTCCAGATTTACAATGAAATTACAATATACTTTTACAAGGCAATTTTTGCTTCGAGGGCTTCGCCCCCAGACCCCGCAGAGGGGGTACCCCCCCTTTGCACTCCCCCACATGGAATAATGTACATACTTTTGTGGTGTAAATACTTCATGGGGTATAAACATGGCTAAAAGTAAAAGACCTCTAAATCAGGAAGATAATCAGGCTCCACAACCAACAATCTCCCACTTGGAGATTGATCTCAACAACTCCACCACTGTTGTATATGCTGGACTCTGAACCTTCTTGGACCTGGAAAATTTCTCATCTTCATCTTCATTCTTGAATACCAACTGAAACTGAGCAAGAACTCAATTTCTCCCTGGTTACTCCCTTTGTTAACATGTCTGCAGGTTTCTGGCTAGTGTGTATCTTTTCCAGCTTCAATTGTCCATCTTCCAAGGCGGATCGTATGAAGTGGTACCTCAACTTTATATGCTTAGTCTTCGAATGGAAGGATGAGTTCTTTTCAAGGTGACTGGCACTCTGATTGTCACAGTACAACCTGTTGTTCTCCTACTTCTTTCCCAATTCCTCCATAAACCTTTGTAACCAAATCATCTCTTTACTAGCCTCTGTAGCAGCAACATACTCTGCCTCTGTTGTTGAAAGTGAAACAACCTTTTGCAGTTTCGAAATC
>ML803083.1:134719-162737 GCA_009831015.1 Picea engelmannii
ATATCAATCTTAGGAACATGGTTGGTCTTCAAACCAAAGTTGGAGTTTCTCCATTCTTGATTCACCTTCCTTGTGTCCTCATTATGAATTTCATGGGATGCATTTTCACTTTCAGGTGTCTTCTCTATTACAAATTTTTTCAACACTTCCATGATCTCCCCTTTCAAACCCTCCATCATCTCTTGTAGTTCATCTTTTGTAACTATCTTCTTTTGTAAATCATTTATGTCCCTACTCATTTCTTCACCTTCATCAAGAGTCCAAGTAGGATTTTATGGAGGCTTAGTTGGTGTAGAAGCTCCCTTTTTGGGTGGCATGTTGGCCAAGTATCACTTTTGAACCTTGATTTTGAGGTGGTTCTGCTAGACAATATTTCTTCTGTTGTATCTCCCAATTTTTGGCTCTTCTAGGTATGAAAATTTATTTCATGTATTTCTCTGATATTTCTTCTCTACAATTCCACAGGTCTGATCAAAATTGGATGTTCCAAGTGGAATTTACGGTAACTTCCCCACAACTTGTCGATTTTTTACCTTTTCAGGAGATCTCACTTGTATAGAGTGACCCGCAAAAAATAATTGATATAAAATTCTGAAACTAGCACCCAAAATACTACAGACTATCCATGATACAATGCAACCAGTCCCACTCAAATTGGATACTCTAGGAAGAAGTTATGATTGTTTTACCTAGAACACCTTCTTGAGACTAGTCAATAGGACTAGTCAGATACCCTATCTTACACAAGGTGTATCTACAAATGTAAGATGACCAAGAAGCTAAAAACATTTCCATAGATACCTTACTAATTTATGTAAATGACCTCCATATTGCAAGGTCTAAAATGTTATAGAAAAAAATTTATAGCGAAAATTCCGCAATGACTCATTTCAGGATGATTCCAGAACCCTATCTTGTACAGGTTGTATCTCCGAAATTATAAGGCCTCAAGAGCTGAATTTTGAACCCAACATACCTTGATCCGTCTAATAAATATCCTCCAAGCTGTTCCTTCTGAAACTTTGTAGAAACAAAGTTATAGAGAAAATTCCAATGTGTCTCAGATGTAGCACCGAAACCCCAAGACCTTGAGCTCTAATACCATATGTTAGCAACCAAATATCAATATAGCATAGAAAAACCTCAGAAAAAGTACTTAACACCTTGAAAAAGAGATAATTTTAGATAATAAGCCTCTTCGAGGGGGCAACCTCCTTTTACCCCACTTAAATGTTCAAGTACTAGATGATTCAAAATGAAAATGTCTCCTTTGTATATATAGGAGACTAGGAGGTATAATTACAACTAATGGCCTAAAGACGACATAAATAAAATAACATTACTAATATAATATGCCCCAATTAAGGGGTAATGAGCCAATATTAGGGCTTAACATTATGGTCTGTCCTCAACTCAAATCTTCTTCCCATGAGATAGTGCCTCCATATATTCAATGCATGCACTATGGATGCCAATTCTAAATCATGAGTGTCATATTGTCTCTCATTCTCTTTTAAATTCCTTGATTCATAGAATATCACATGCCAAGTTTAACTAAGAACTCCTCTAATCTATTACTATAATGCATAAGTGCACAGAACATAATCTTCATTTGGATCAATAATCCTCAAAATTGGTGCAATTTCCAACAAGTTCTTCAAATGTTGAAACCTCCTTTCACAATCAGGGGTCCATTCAAATCTCACACCCTTCTTTTGCAAAGAAGTGATTGGGTGTGCAATATTTGAAAAATCTTCAATAAATATTCTACAATACCCTGCAAGCCCCATGAATGATCTCACCTTTGAGACATTATTTGGTATTGGCCATCCCTCAATGAATTTTATCTTCTCAATATCCACTGCAACCCCTTCCTCTGAGATGATGTGGCCCAAATAATGAATCTGTCTCTGATAGAATGAGCACTTTCTCAATTTTTCATACAACTAATGCTCCATCAATAATTGTAGCACCATCCTCAAGTGTTTCTCATGTTCTTCTTCAGAATTAGAATAAATAAGTGTGTCATCCAAAAATACATTAACAAACTTATCTAAGTAATTTCTGAAAATACCATTCATTAAACACATGAAGAAAACTATTGCATTTTACAACCCAAAAGGCACCATTGTAAACTCATAATTTCCATACCTTGTTCTAAAGGTCGTCTTGTTGATATCTTATTATTTAATTCTCACCTGATGATAGCCTGAATTGAGGTCAATCTTGGAGAATATATTTGCATCCTTCAGCTGATAAAAAAGATCATCTATCCTTGGAAAATGATACTTGTTCTTCACAGTCACCTTATTCAACTACTTGAAGTCAATGCATAGCCTCAAGGTTCCATCCTTATTTTTCACAAATATCATGGAGAAACCCCAAGGTGACACACTTGGGTGTATATAACCCTTCTTCATAAGCTCTTCAATATGCATTTCCAATTCCTTCAACTCTAGTGTACTCATTCTATAAGGAGTCTTAGATAATGAGGTTGTTCTAGACATCAAATTAATAGAGAACTCGATATCTCTTTTTGGTGGAAACCACGATATCTCTTTAAATACATACTCAAATTATTTTAGGGCTGCATAGTCTTCAATATTTCACACTTCATCTTTAATTTCCTCTTCCATATGAGCTATATAAATTTGGAATCCTTTCCTGAAGCATTTTCTTCAACTACAAGGTTGAAATTTATCTGATAGTTACTTCCCTTGGAATACCCTCAACTATTATCAAGTTCCCTTCCTCATCCATGTAAGTAAACTCCTTGTTATAATAGTATAGGACAACATGATGCATGTTCAACCAATCCATACCAATTAGGAAATCATATGAACCCAAAGGTATGATATTCAAACCTTCCTTTCTGCCCAGTCCATTCATGTCCATTGGATATTCCTTAACCAACTCATTAATTCTTCTTTTAGCTCCTGTGGCTAACTGAACTAACGAATATTTCCCAATCTTTCTTCTTGGAAAATGAAATATTTCCATGAAATTAGGATTTATATAAGTATAACTAGCTCCCGAATCAATCAAAATAGAAATAGGTTGGTCATTGATCTTACTCTCCACTTCAATCATGTGGGATTGAAACTTACCTTGCTTGTTGTCCAAGGATGAATGTATCATTGGAATGATTTTTCCCATGTCCTCAACTATATTATCCTGATGTACATTATGAAAAATCCTCACTTTTCACCTCTATGAGTGTAATCTCTATACATATGATCTCCCTCACAACCCCAAAATTTCTGACATTCTAGGCTCATTTTGAGTTGGCTATCCCTGAGAATTATTTATGAAGAATGGTGGTGTGTTCCCCTTCTTTCTCTACTCCATATTACCTTTCTTATTATCTTCCCAAGCCTTTTGGAAAGTTGGTCTTCCTCTATGTCGATCATAGAGGCACTTGGCTCTCCTTATTGCTTCATCAAATATCTTGGGATCATCATATTGTATCTTCTCACTGAATATTAATGGCAACCCACTCAAGAACCTTTGAATCTTGACCTGTTCATCCTTGACGAAGTCAACACACTTCATAAATTCTAAAAATATCCTTTCATACTCATCCATGGTCATACTCCCAATCTTGGGTTCAAATAAATCCTTCATATTACTATCATAGTAACTCTTTGTCAAGTATTTCTTTCAAAAACACCTTTTGAACTACCCCCAAGTAATCTTCTTCTCATCAATGTGCTCTACTTGAACAAAATGGTCCCACCACATTGATGCTTTTCCCTTCAATTGATAAATTTCAAATCTTCCTTCTGCCCTTGAGGAGTAATTATTTAACTGAAATTATTTCCTCATACCTAACAACCAATTCTCCGCATCCTCATCCTTATTGTGATCACCATCAAAGGTAGGAGGCTTGATCTTGTTCAATTGTCCTTGTAGTTCATCTACCCCATACCTCCTCTTATGATTTTTAATAGGAGATAAGCTTGGAATATTGTGTGCTCTTATTAATGAATTCCTTGGTGAGTGATGATGGTGTCTACCAACACTTCTATATTCTCTTCTCCTGGCATGAGATCTATGACTCCTTGACTTGCTTGATTATGTCTCCTTGTCCATTTGCTTCTCTAATTCGTCCAAGCTCTGCAACAAATTGCTGTTGAAGCCATATTTCTTCTCCTTAGATTTCATAAATCTCTCATTATCAACTGTGTAACTATGAACATACCTATGTAGAATCTTTATATTCTACACCAAATTCATGCTCTCATCCTTTCCTTCTCCATGTCCATTAGATTATGTCCCTGCATCACCCATGTTGACACACAACCCCATGAATTCATATTCATGGTTGTAAGTACTTCATGCATATTCCATACCTATGGCCTCTTTTTTATCTTTTTCTGATCTATCTTACCTTAAATTTGAAAATGTGCAGGAAATAGGATTTGTTAGACTATAATAATTTAACAAACTTATCAATTTATGCACCATTTTTCCCTTTAAATACACTAGAAATAGTATTTATATTTTCTTGTGATTTGTATAAATAAATTTGCATTTATTGGTGAATAATTTGACTCCTCTTTCCAATACCTTTCCAATGACTGCTTTCTTTCTCAATTCTGAGTTATGAGGAGAAAGTTATGTCCATTTGATCGGTACCCATTTTCTCCTTTTGCACACCTTTTAACCAGGTGCAATTTTCGTTAGGTCCATGCATCCTTTACACCAAATCCTTTGGTAGTTTGACAAGATCTAAACTATGTTCCTTCATGAGCATACTTTGAATAATCTGACCAAGTTTCACCTTCATTTGGGCTCCAAGATGCTAGATACAACCTGCTGAAGTTTTGGCTAATTTACCCTTTTAGCACTAAACGATACATGATTCTTATACCTCCTCTTGTGCACTTTTAGGTGCCTATATTTTGATTCCAACCCCATGGATATATTCTATGGCTCAATATATTTCTGTAGACTCTTTGTGTTCCCCAATTTGACCTATGAGCGGGAAGTTATGGCCTTTGGAAGTCAATCGAGCCTCATTTTTATCTTGCATTGTTTGGCCTGTAAATCCCTCATATAGGATTCATTTGACGAACAATTTATCTTGATGGAAATCTCTCTCTGAGATCTATCATTTAAGGATAAAAAAATGTATGTCTTCTAAGGAAATACGATTTCCTAAAAATTGGACTTCGAAAAATGTCATTTAGGCCTCCGAAAATGTCTTGCAAGTTAAAGACCTGTAAATTACCCGATTTTCTGAGCAATTTTCACTATTTTCTGAAAATTTTAGCCAACTTGTGTTGGTTAGGATGCTGTAGTGGTATCCTGACTCCACCTGGAACCTCGAGGTGGTGCCATGTCAACCCCCCTTCCTATTGGTCTTCCATCATCAACCTCCACCACCTTCCCTCACTTCTTTTTTTCTTTTTCTTACCTACGCCAGTGCACAATACAATAGTTATTGGGCCCCATAGATTGTGGTTTCCCACATGGAATTTAATCATTTGTCATCAATATTGGAAATCCCCATCCTACGCCAACTCTCCACATGCGCGTGAACTTTCCTGACACTTAGATATGACAATGGAGGATCAGGGGGGGTTGAAAATGATGAACGATGGAGGTGTAATTTCACTCACCCCCACCGTGTCGACCATTAACAAAGGCAGGGGTATGAAATGGAAACTTTTAGTTTCCATCCCTGTGACGTGGCAACCCCAAGTTCATTGTATCCCCCTGCTGGTTTTGGTTTCCAAAATCACCAAGGGACCCCCCCTGAATCATGGTTTCGAGGACTTGAGGTCATGGTTCCACAGGTTTGGCAGACACTTCTCCACCATGGCTCCATGTCACCTACTCCTTCCACATATACCACCTGCCACCATGGAAATACATGTCACCTATGCCACATCATGTTGATGTCACTCTATGGAAAAAATACCCAGTTTTTTCTAATTTTGCCAAAATTTCCAATTTTCAAAAACGCCCAATAATGCATAATTCCATAATTGTTTCCTCATGATGCCATTAAATCTCTATAATTATATTTTATATGGCCAATTTTGACCATGTGTACATGGATTCAACCCCTAAATATGTAATTCAACTCTTCCACCTCGAATTTTCCAAAAACTTCATTGAAAAAATTGGGGCTTTTCCCAATTTCACCATGAACGCTCTGAAAATCCCCAATTAGACTAATTACAATATTGATAAGCACCAATAAACCTCTTTAATCACCAATTATCTCTATGTTTGGTCGATTGACAATAATGGGCATGAATTTTCTTCAATTTCATTCAAGAATTGAGAAATTTGCACCAATTTCACCATAGTTACACCGTGAATTCAAAATTCAACCATCTATAGGCCCAAATTTTTTCAAACTGCAATTGAAATTTGGGGATTTCCAATCCCTGGTTAACTTTCCTAAAATTACTCGTGAAATTTCCCAAATTTCACTGTAGTAATTTCATCAAACATTTCATGGACATCCCTTATTGATATTTTTGTCAAATAGTTTGCATACATACTCTGCAAATTTCAATTATGTGCTCTATCTTTGGCCCACTACGGGTCCAATATTGAAATTGGAGCTTTGATACCACAATGTAGCATCCCCAACCCCAAGCTGACCCATGCCACTCAACAATTTTTCCTCTAATACCATTAAATTTATAACATTCTTTACATATGCAACAATTATGCTATGCAAACAACATACAATTCATGCATAAACATGCATAGTAAAAAATACATAATTTAAATAAACATTCACACAATAAATGGCATAAAAACACAGATAAAATAACACTTTTATTTTTAATAATTCACTGACTACGTGCAGACCTTAGACTTTCCTCCCAACCATAGAATTTGTTGCTCATAAACTCTCAGCAGCGGTTCACCCCCGAGTTGAGGCTAGAAAATCCACCAGGGAAGGATTCCTGAGACAAACTAAGGAGTAACCAACATAATACCACTCATGTCAAGGTGACAATTGTTGCAACTATCCTACAACCTCTCATTCCCCACATCCTATCCCACCCGAAGAAGTGTACCCTTTCTCTGCTCAACAGTCCTTCGACTGTCCGACGTCCCTTTTGGGTCAGCTTCAATAATAGGATGAACAAAAAGTCTTAGAGATTTGTAGGTATTTCCCAACACTCAGGGAAAAAAATTCCCAATAGTTCTCTCACCCAGAGAGAATGCTCACATGCCTAACAACCCACATTTTATGAATGCACACAAGCCTAACAACCTACTTCTTCTCCTCAAACTAAATAGGTTTATTGGTTAAAATCAGCTCCAAGCTCCCAAAGTACGGTACCAATGATGGATGACAGGGAGATTACAGATGGTAAGAGTGAATGAGAGAATATTGAGAGAATGATGGTAAGAATGATATAAAATACATTATTTCCCAACTTTATGTATGCATGTTCCTAACTTGATATATGTCATGTTGGGAACTACCTTGTCCCCACTTGGATGATAAGTTTCCCCATCCTTAGGACTTAGGATAACATATCATATAACTTATACTTTAGGAAATATTAATATAATGTTCCCTTGAGCTTAATCCCCCTTGGCTTAGCCCCTCTTTTTAGACTCTTAGCCCCCCTTTCCCTTCTAGTGGAGTTCTATCACCCCATACTCTTTTCATTTGGTTGATCTGCAACAATGATGTATTTTTATTAATAATCTAGGTGTGATTACACATTGTAATGATAGGATCATTATCATTTTATCATCTAGGATCCTTCGCCTTAAATCACATCGACACTCTAGCCTAAAAACACATATACAATAGCACTCTAGCCCAAAATATCCTATCTCACCAGCCTATAAAGTATATGTACATTTACAATTGGGGTTCGACCTAGGGGTACTACAAAAACACATTTATGTATAGGGTGGTTTCTATAGTAACAATAATCAATGGAGGTGGTTTGTAAATATTTTTCAGATATGAAACATGTTGATCCAACTTTGACATACTACAAGGGTTCTAACAAGGGTTTTAATGAAAATGGATACCTAATGTGTAGTTTCCATTGCCATCATCGTTATCCTACCATATATTTGTAATGGTTCATGTTAGTAACTAGTACATAATTAATGTTGCATCAGATATTGATGAAAATGAAGGCCTCCCTGAAATATAAATTAGGACATCCAAAAAATATATTCACCATTGCCTATAACAATAGAAAAGGAAAACCAATATCATCTCAAATCAATGCATTACTCCATTTAGCACATAAGAATTTTCTCTCCAAACAAAACTTTTCATAATGTTCCACTATTGAAAAAAAAAAAACTACAACTCAATGGAAATCTATTACTAAGAGTCCTTTATGAAGGATAATCAAGAACTAACAAGTGAAAAGGTATACTTGTAAAATAACAAGTACCAAATAAGAGATATAAAATCATCCAATTATTGGAAATATTGTCTTTAAAGAGAATAAGAGTAAAGAAATGTTAGGTATATTATTGTATAGAATTTTATTGGGTTTTAGGGGTTGACCTAATTAGATTTCCCTACTTAGGTAGATAATGGGTATCATTTCCCTAATTCCCTAATGCATTGATCAATACATAGCATCACCTTTTGATGAAAACTAAGGATAAAGGTCTCCCTAGTCAGGCTATGGAGATGTATTTTCTTTTTAGAAAGTAAATTTATATAGTGATAAATTCTTGTTTGTTCAAATTATATAGAATCATTCCTCTCTGTGGGGAGAGGGCATGTCTCTAGTGATTAATAAATGAGTTCATTCATGGTCCCATCATCCAATGTAGTAACAACTTCTTTATTCTTATTTTTATGATTGTTTATGCCAAAGTAGAGACTATAGTTATTATCTTATTATTTTATTTTTGGGGTTCTATGATTCACCTAAGAGATTAGATGGAGTTTGGATCATTGTAACATTTCGTGGTAAGTGTGGTCACTCTATGAGATTTTTGTTTGAGAAGATGGATGTTATTGTCGATTATGGACGATTGTCCTTTATGGCTAGCCAATGGTTACAAGTATTATCCTTTGTGGATGATTGTTATGAGGAAAATATCTCTATGGCTAGGGGTAAACCACAACAAACAGAATTGACTGCAGAAATAAACTCTATTATCAAGTATGCTATATAAACAAATATGCTACCAGGACAAGATAAAAGGCCTACCTCGTCCAGACGTTCGATGAAGTCCATTGTTGAGCTGTTGACCCAAAGCAATATACCTACAGCTAGTCCTCAACAACCAAGAAAAGAAATCATATGGTGGTAATATATGATGTTAGCACATTTGATAGCATAATCCATTAACATAGATAACAAATACACCCATGGAATAATAATTCAAATATTTGCAAGATATCAATTGGACGGGAAAAGAGTATTTCTATTAATATATGATCAGCAGAAGTAAAAAAGTTACAGACTTCCATGTCAACATGGTTCGGAACCGAGAAACTAAGTTCCTTCCAGTTGGGCCTCCACCACTTCAATCCTCCACCAAAGGAAAACTCATGTAAGAGATATAATGGAGTTCTCACTCAATAAGGGAAGATCTTGGGGGCTGAACACTATGTTCAGGCTTAAAGGAGAAAGGGATGCAGACTCAATATGAAGTGAATAATTCCTCTAGAGTAACTTTGCTCTCAAAGTTGAATTATTTCTCCTCTTTTTCATAGCTCGGAATTGACCCATTTATAGCCTTCAAATGGAACTGAAGGGCCGATTCAGAATGTTTCCAGTATATGAAAGTCCAAGGATCATTGATCTCGTATCGTGATACGGAAACCCGACACCATTTTTCATTTTTGGGCACAAATCCCGATGTACGCGCGCTGTAGTGGTGCAACCTACGTATACACATGTTGTATAGTATGAAAGGTGTGTATATGTGGAAAAAATGTATTTTTATCTCTGGGATTTGCAAAAAGGGATGAAAAGTATGCATAGGGAAATGGAAAAAGGCCCCCTCTGTGCAAGATTGCATAAGGTGAGGAAAATCTTGCTATAACAGATGCCCCCTAATGTGTGAGGTCAGAGGAGTATCTGCGATGGCTGAAATAAATTATAAAAACCCAGAAGTGGAGTGATGGGGAACCAAATGGAAGGATTAGTTGCTCATTATAATATGTACTAACTTTTCATGCATGGCTGCCAATTTGAATTACACTGGAGATCCATGTGAAAATATACCAAACAACTGTCTATGGCCATGAATAGGAAAATACAAATGTGGTTACATGCCAAAGGTTTTCATAGTCACGAACAAGGCCCATTAGAACCAGTCTCAAAATCAATTTGAAGATATTTGTATACAATGAAGTACAATCTAATCTCCCATGATCATTAAAGTCACATAGGTATTGGTCCAATGAAAAGGAAGCAACCTCTCAGGAAAGTTGTGGCCACATAATAATGTCTTCAATTCTTCTACACAATCTGCCAAAGGTGCAAGTCTACATCGTGTGAATAAAGGAGTTGAGGTCAAACACAATGAGACGTCATTTTATTACCGGTCATTGAGTTATACCATTAACAAAAGCAAGACAGACTACCGATGATGAAAGTAGGTATCAAGGAACTGAGTACAATCTTACAAGTGTGACTAAAGGAGTCAAGGTCGAACATTGGAAGAATCCATCAATCATAAGACATTGATGTAATCCCAATTGTCGATGGCGAGAGAACCTTCCACTAATGAATGCAAGCCTCAAGGTACTCATAAGACTCTAGGTCTCATTTCCAGAATAGATGAGATGAAGTCAATGGAAGGAGACTCACTTAAAGGACAACATTAAGGCATCTCTCATCATTCATCACGAGGTACAGAGAAGGAGCTTCATGATTTTGAGGAAATTGGATGAAGAACATGTTCACGAACCAACGAACCTGTGCATCTTTCGCGTGTGCCAAGTGCAAGCGGTACACGAAAAAGACCCTATGAATAGAAGCCAATGAGGAAAACTATTGACAAAGGTGAGGAAACCACCAATAAGGCTAATGGAATCCAAGACACTACACGAATCCCAATGCCTGAATAGATGTCTTGTCGTCGAAGACAAGGGAAACCACCCAGTCAACGACCAATGATGAAATGTCGATTGTTGGGTTCAAGGTTACCTACCAATGAGGAAAGTAGGACCAGGGTGCATGATAGGACTACATCATCATGTGATTCTGAGACAAACTGAGGGTATGGCCGACATGCAAAGTCAAGAGTTTTGAGAAATGGATGACACAATTTGATAGACATCCTTTGAACAAGAGAATGAGACATGTGGAATACTTCGAAAACATAGACTCAATGATGAAACCATGAGATGCATGAGGCATCAATCAAGTTCTCCTTAGGGATTGTAAGAGTAACCAGTCAGGGGAGAAAACTCTCTATAACGAGCTCAACTTCCTAAGGCCATGCTAAACCCAAAATTATGATGACAAATGGACTCAATAACTTTGTGCTCTATTCAAAGGCAACATGACTGCTGCCAATATAAGATAATACTCCCTTCCTGCCCATATTTTTTTGTTTTTTCAAAGACAAATGAATGTTATGATATAGAGGAGGAAACGAGTGTCGCAAGTAAGCAAAACTAGTTCCAGCAGTGGAACATACCTATGCTCAATGCAAGGATATGCATGCGGGAGATGGACACTCAGGGGAATGTTCTCTCTTGGGTATAGGGTTTCAAATTGTGAAGGATATAAACGAGGCTCTGCTTGGTTGAGGATAAAAAAACTGTTGAGGCAAACGATTTATAATGCAAAGTGAGAACCAGCTATAGGCTCAATATTGCAAGCAAGGGCATGAGAGGCAATCACAACTTAACGCCAAAAAATGTCATTTTTCTTAATCATAGTCCACTTGGTGTGAAAAAGGGATAAAATTGTACCAAATAGACGTCCTTTTGAATCCAATTTATGAGTGTGAAAGAGACAAGTTCACTCAGAAATCTTTTCTCTTTTTGAGAACGAGTCGAAAAGAGCTTAAATAAGACTCACGACCTTTCAAGTCCAATTAACGAGTGTGAAAGGGACAAACTCACTCGACAATATTTTTGGTTTTTTAGATGAGTCAGAAAAGAGCTTAAATCAGACTCATTAGGAGGTTTTGAGGCGGCAAGTCACGGGGGAGGCCAAGGCTCCCGTGCTAAACTTTTGTGGAATGTTAGTATCTTACGAATGACCGACACAATATTGGGAAAACCCAAAGCTCTCCAAGTTGAGGAGGATAAAGCACCAACAGAGGATATCATCTTCGTGATATATTGGATAATGTCTCTTACTGGAAAGGACATAGGCAGAGGCATTGGATACCCCACAATACCATCCCAATCAAGGGAAACTTCTCCAAGACTTGGAGGGAGAGTACTCGGGGAGAGTAAAAATATCTCTTGTTCAAAATGTGCAGGATCATAAATGCTAACGACGTCGTTGAAGGATGCATCACCCTCGAAAAGGAGAGTCAGATTGACCATAGATTTCACTGGTACGACCACTTCTACAACCATTGGTTGAATAGGATGCATGATAACAAGGATAGGAGACATGCCACCCTCGACAATGGGGGTGTGGTCAAGAGAGGATTTCATCGACATGACCGTCGTATCAATCAACAGAGAAATAGGATGTGGGGAAACCGCAGATTCCTCAGAACCCGAAGGGACCTTAGGTGAGACCCACGCTTCTGGTATCCTAGTAGTAGTAGGACACAAATGAGTAAGGTGATTTTCTTCGCAAGTCCTGCAAAGGAATTTGGGCTTATGTTTGAGACGTCTAGGATTCTCAATTCCCCCAACATCATTCACAACAGTTGGTGACATGCTCTCAACTTGACTGGAAAAGGCGAGAGAGCCATTTCCCACATGATGTACAGAAGTTGGAGATGTTACATTGATATGACTCATGGCGACTAGAGTGATGCCCCCAACATGACTAGCAATGACTGGTTGTGGGTCTTCAACATGACTTGCAGAGGTCGTCGACCAATCTCCAACATGACTAGAAGAGGTTGGTGATGGAGCTCCAATATGATTGGCAGTGAATGGACTAGTGGAAGTGGGTTGTGGCATTTGATACCAAGGTCTAGGGAAAGATTGGATTTGAGACATTGCAGACCAGGAAGGATCTTGTTTTACACCCTGTCTCTGTCCGGCAAGGTAGTATCCTCCATCTAGTTGATCCATAGAGGTTTGTATGGGCATCATCACTGAAGTAGATGTTTGTAAAGAGACAAAATTACGATAAGGATTACTCAAGTGAGGATATATGTTTCCCCCATGTGAAGGGGTTCCATGAAGAGGGTAGCCCAAACCATAAAACTGATTCCCCCTGTATGAAAGACTCAGCGATACATGTGGACCCACCATAGGAAAAGTGTTTGTAGGAACTGACATGGCGGATGAAGGATACATGGATGGGGTTTAATAAGTAGGATAATCACCCATATTATTATTGGCTTCTGAATAAACATGGCTAGGACTGGATCCATAAGAGGGGAGGTTCCAACCTCCCATAGTGAGATTTGGCTGAGGGAAAAGACTCTTCTCAAATGACGACACATAAATAAGAGCCATTGTGCCCTCGGATATAAGTATAGGCATATTAAGAGGGCTATGACTCATATCAAATGAAGATGTAGACGACAGGGCCATGGTGGCCCCGAATCCAATGCTAGGATTCATATAAGTGGACTAGGGAGAGGATGGAAAAGGTGAAGGCACATTTGACATATCAATAGGAAAATGATTAGAGACCTGAGGCATGGATTGAGCATAATAATTCTGCATACCATTATGAAAAGAGGATGGATTCGTCCCCATGAAATAAGTGAACATCATGGGGGAGGTAGCGGTAAATGAGGGAGCCAAAGGGACTCTACTATCCATGATAACAAGGACTCAGTATGAAATCCTAAGGTCAACTAATAATCAAAGAGCACACCAAAAATAATCAAACGACCAATATGCACACAAACAGGATAAAGTGGTTGAAATGGGCCTCCCTCCCTAAAGTAGGTATGTCTCTCCCAAGAGGGGCATGAGACTCCCTACTAAAGATCAAAGGTATCAGAATTAGTTATAAAGGCCCTTGTGGGTTTAACAATGCAGTTGGTCAAATCCCCCTGGAGAGGTAATCCTCCATAAAGGTTGTGTGTTGTCCGACCCTTATCTAACCCAAGGTACCTACAGAACAACCTTTGCAAATAACCTATGTGGTACCTAAGTCAAGCAACTAATAAACCATAGTATAATTGATGCGCAGGCAAACTATCGTAAGTCAGGTCCATCGTATGGGTAGGGTAGCAAAGCCCGAAACCTTGAAAGCATCGTCTCTCATGAAGGTAAGGGCACTAGAAAGATCCCTAGATATGAATAGATCCGCAAAAGTATCTTTGACACTAGGAAGGTATCAGGGAGATATTCCTTCAACCGACTTCATGCGACCTCATGTTTAACTCCGGTGTAAGTGGAGGCTCATGATATTACTGATTATACAACAGATTTCTCCACTCCCTTAGTCAGACACATATGTTGATTTAATAGCCTTGGAGAAGTTTACTCATAAAATCCTATTCCAAGGCACTAAATCCTAAGCTAGTTGGTACACCCTAGAAAATAAAATCGTTACTAATCAATTCTAAATTATAGCGTTAATTTTAATGGTCGTACTTACTCAAAAAGGTGCGGTGATGAAACTCATGATGTTATCACTCAACAAGTAAATTAAATATGAATACAATGCAAAGTCCTAACTTCAATCTTCAATGAATGATATGCTTCTTAAAACAATGCAATTTTCAATTTCAACTTTGCAATTCTAAAATAAAAAATGCAATCTTTCTTTACATGCACTAGGCTAAATGACAAAGACTCAAAAGATCAAAATGCCAATCAATGTAAAATGCCAAATATTTTTTGTATTTCAATATAAAAAAAATGAAAATGCATGGAGTGAACAACAACTTGATATATAAAGACTCTATTGTGTATATAAAGAGACAACTCAGGTAGGATACCAAGGAGCAAAACTCCCAACCCAATGTACAAGGACAATCAAAATGAAAAGATGATGAACAATCACTACAGAGAGGGAGACAGGTTTCCTGTCATCCCACAGACACTTAACAATCACTACAGAGACCCAAGAAGACTCAACAATCATCAAAACCTACCCAGCAACCACCAAACCCAGCAAACAAGCACAAGAGGTTGATGTACGTGCCTGTTCAAGGAAACAACGCGTATGTATGCAGCTTGCAGAAGGAAAAAATGCGTATATACGCGACTGTCAAGCAAAAACCCGTGTATATGTTTCAAAAACACAGTTAGGCAAAGGAGAAGGTTGAAAGACTTAGACCCAGAGTGAACAGAGGTTATCAAGAAATAATACGACAAGAAAAGCAGTATGAACAAGAGAAATCTAAGGAGAAAAACACTCCAAACCCCAAGAAAGAAGATTCAATCCCCAGTATGGTCGCCAATTATGTTACGAGGAAAATCTCTCTATGGCTAGGGGTAAACCACAATAGACTAAAATGATTGCAGAAATCAACTCTATTCTCAAGTATGTTATATAAACAAATATGCTAGTAAGACAAGAAAAGGCCTACCTCATCCAGACGTTCGATAAATTCCACCGTTCGTGGACTTCTGTGTCGCACGGTTCAGAACCAAGAAACTAAGTTCCTTCCAGCTGGGCCTCCACCAAGGGAAAGCTCATGTAAGAGAGATAATGGAGTTCTCACTCAATAAGGGAAGAGCTTGGGGGTTGAACACTGTGTTCAAACTTAAAGAACAAAGGGATGCAGCCTCAATATGAAGTGAATAATTCCTCCAGAGTAACTTTGCTCTCAAAGTTGAATTCTTTCTCTTATTTTCCATAGCTCGGAATTGGCCCATTTATAGCCTTCAAATGGAACTAAAGGGTTGAGTCAGAACGTTTCCATTATATGGAAGGCCAAGGATCATTGATCTTCTGTCCTGATATGGAAACCCGACACCATTTTTCATTTTTGGGCACAAATCTCGATGTACACAGGCTGTAGTGGTGCAACTTGCATATACGCATGTTGTATAGTACACAAGGTGCATATATGTGGAAAAAATGTATTTTTATCTCTAGGATTTGCAAAAATGGATGAAAAGTCTGCATATAGAAATGGAAAAAGGCCCTATGTGAAAGATTGCATAGGGTGAGGCAAATCTTGCTATAACAATGATAGTAAGTTTTTCCTTCATGGCTAGTTGTTGATAAAATTTACTATATGGTTAGCCAATGGTTACAAGTATTACCCTTTGTGGATGATAGTGAGTTTTTCCTTCGTGACTAGTTGTTGATAAATTTTACTATTAATATCATGTGATGTGTTCCCTTCATTAATTTATATTAAGCTTATATTTTATGTGTTGGCTACCGTTTGGCTAGAATATATGTGTTTTATATTGATAGTTGGACTTTACCTTCCAATATGATCCCTTTCCCTATGAAACTTATGTGTAACCTAATGATTATGCTCTTGATGGCATATGTTGAGTAATGCCTATTTTGATGTGTTATTAAAAGGTTAGTGCAATTAGCTAAGATGTTGTCCTTTCTTTAAATTGCATGATGTCCATATAATTCAAGTTTTATGCAGTGATGTTTTAGTTGAGTAATGGAAGATGATGGTCCAAGACTCGCCATCATCCCCTTTGTGCTTGCTTATATGGATCAGTTAAGGTCTTGAATTATTCCTTACATTTCCCATTCAAATATTTAACTTAATAGTTTTATAGATTGCGACAATACTATCGTATTAATTTTTAATTTTTTTTTCCATATTTTAATTGATGCTACTTTTTGTATTTATCACCCCCACCTTTAACTAATCTAGTAATATTTTCTATTTTTTAATTATTATTTTAATATGGTGTTATTGGATTTTGAATTCTCCTTCATTCTAAAATTAGTAATATTGATTTATGATATTTGCATTAATATTATTATATTTATTAATGTAAGAATATTTAATGAAAAAAATTTCCCCCCAATTTTATCAATATTATAATATAATATTTATATTTGATTTTATTAATAGTATTTAAAATTTTGTCACAATTATTTTATAATTATTTTATCCCTTGCTTTGACAATATTTAATTTTAAAAACAATTTAAGACTATTATTTTTCATAAATTTAGTTCTTTAATGGTTAGATTCATTTCCTTTATATTCATTTCTAATCGTGTTACTTTTCTTAATCCTCTCTTAGATGATTGTGGAGTCGCAAGTTCACAATATTTAATCTTAAAAATATTTTAAAATTATTATTTTTCATAAATTTAATTGATCTTTAATTGCTAGATTCATTTCCGATAGTGCTACTTTTCTTTATCATCTAATTGGTCATTTCGTTTCTATTCATTTCCGAGAGTGTTACTTTTCTTTATCACCTCTTAGATGATGGTTAGAGTCGCAAGTTATTTTCTTGTTACAATTTTTTCTTTAATTAATTTTTTTTTTTTCGAAATATAAATCATTTTCAATATAACATTTATTTTTTTATATAAAATATTTTTATATTAATAATATTAACTAAAATTTATAAATTCAATAATAAATTATATGTTTTTAATTAATATTCACTTGATAATGTTTTACTAAAATTTATGAATTTAATAATAAATTATATATTTTTTAATTAATATTTGTTTATCTATCTAAATAAATTTAATAATAAATTATATCTTGTTTAATTAATATTCGCTTACTTATGTATGTTTTTTTTCATTCTCACTTTTTTTCATAATAGAAAAAACATTTATATTAGTATAATATAAAATCTGTCTTTTTCAGTTCAATACATAAAAGTGGACATGTTCCAAAAACAAACTTGTCTATTTTTTTATCCTATTCAGCATTGTTCAGCCTGCTGAAATATCATATCTATATTCAGCAAAAACAAAAGGAATATATCATATTTATGTCTCTACTTTACAAAATAATTCCAAAATACATGGAATTCTACAGGCTGATATTGATTCTTTCATATATTTTTTGTTGTCCATCAATAATCTGTGAGCAAAGTAAATCTCCTTCCTCTAAAAACAAAGCTTCCTTAGATAGTCGATCTGCAATTTGATTATAGTTTTTATATATGTGCTTTGCTTTGACTTGCTGGAATTGGCTGCTCATCGATCTAATCTTTGCCATCAAGTATTGCAAAGATATCACCTGAAAATTATTATCATTGTTAAACCAATCGATAATAAACTTAGAGTCACCCATCAATAATAACCTTGGTACCTGTTTAAAATAAGCAAACAATAATATTAACCAGAGTGTCATCAATTCCCCTTTTGAGTTTGTTCATTTTCCCCAATTTAATTTTAGTTTAAAAGTGCTCATTAATGGACATTTCAGCATAGCTCCAGCCCCGCACTTTGAGCCTCTATCCTGTGAGGCCCCATCGAAAAATCTTACTGCCCCATCCCAGTCCAATGCAGGAGATCTGTCAATCGTTTTGGTACAAATATCCTGTGTGAGTTTTTGTTCCCCCAAATCCTGTAAAATGAAATTACATACTCTATAAAGACTTTTTTGTTTATCATAAAAAATCAACAGGTTCCTATGCTTCCAAACCTCCCAGCTGATAAAACAAGGGATTTCATTCCAGTTTTCCTTCCTCTTTGACTAGTTAAGAAGAATATTTTCAAACAGTCCTCCTTGCCAATTATTGGCCATTTTAAGTTCCTTAGTAATAATCTGCCAAATATTTTTTATGAAATTATAGTCCCCAAATAGGTGTATCATAGATTCTTCACTTTCCTTGCAGAGCGCACACATGCTAGGTCCCTGAAAACCCCTTATTAACAAGTTGTCCCAAGTAAGTATTTTCTGTTCCATCAGTATCCAGACAAACAGTTTTATTTTCAAAGGTAATTGCCACTTCCAGATCTTAGAGTACCAGAATTTTGACTCTACTCCCCTTTCCTCCATCATTTGAACTTCATATGCTAATTTGGTTGTTACTTGACCTTGTTTGGTGTCCCATGACCACATTAGCCTGTCTTTTTCTTCATTTAATTCAATTCCAGCACTTACCAGCCCCTTTGTATAATTTTTCCATTCTAGTTTATGAGCTCTTTCCAGGCCTAAAGTTTCAGTTGTTTTCCACCTTGAATGGTCATTCCCTTCCTGTGCAGGTGTCTCTGCATGAGAAAGATAGGTAATCCCTTGTTATTTTAACATCAATAAAATATTTGCAGATAATTTATAGAAAGTGTGGGATCCTACCATAGGATTAGTCCCTAATATGATATCTCTCCCACTCCCAGGGTTCCAAGCTAACCAATTGGATATTATCTTTACCGAAGAGGTCAATGCTCTCCAGAAGTTTGAAATTTCGTTCCACTTTTTCCTCCCCTGCCTAAACCAATTCTCAATTGTTTTCCTTTTAAGATATTTTTTCATGATTACCTCGTGCCAAAGACTAGGTAGCATAAGGCATCTCCGTAGACTTTTCGCTGCCAATGCTTGCCCAAAAATGTATATATTTTGTATTCCCCAACGACCAACCTTTTTAGGTTTTGCGATCTTTTTCCAATTTGAAATATGTATGCCTTCCTTTTCCTTTTTACCAGACCACAAAAAACTGAACACCCTTCTTCTAATACTGTTTATTACGCTTTTGGGAATCTTTGCCAAGGATAGCCAATACACTAAAATGCCTTCAAGTACTGCTTTAACAAGAATGACCCTACCACGCAGGGTAAGCCACCTGTGATTCCAACTCAGGATTCTCTTTTCCAATTTTTTCTCGAACCAAAGCCAGTCCACTCTTGTATAAAAATTTGGTTTAATGAAGAAACTTGGGTACTTAAAGCTTGTACCTACTGGTTTAACTTCAAAGGGGAATAGTTCCTTCAATAATTTAATCTCTGCCTCTTCCCAACCTACTTCTAAGCAACTAGATTTTTGAGGACTAAATTCCATCCCTGTAGCTTGACAAAATAAATCCAAAACCTCCTTGAAAAATTTCCATTCAACAATGCATCTGGAGCCAAACAATATTACATCATCGACGAACATTAAATGTGTAATTTTTAACCCTCTCGCCATAGGAAGACCCTCAATTTTCTTTTCTCGCACCTTCTCCTGTATGATTCTACTCAGCCCTTCAACAACAAGGAGCAAAAGTAAAGGGGATAAGGGACAGCCTTGCCTTAGTCCCCTTGAAGATTTAAAAAACCTGGTAGGATTGCCATTGATGAGTACAACAAATTTTGTTGATGACACACAACCCATGATTCAATCAATTTCTTATAAACTTACTCCAACCTGTAAAAGGACAGGTCTAAGGAAGCTCCAATCCACCCTATCATAGGCTTTGACTAAATCCAGTTTTAAAACCATAACTTTTAGATTCTTTACTTTTATGTTGTGTAGAGCTTCCTGAACTACTCCAATTGCATCAGTAATTTGTCTACTATCTAAAAACCCAAATTGTTCTTTTGAAATACCAATGGACAGGGAAGTTTTTAATCTGTTGGAAATTATTTTTGTAATGATCTTGTAAACTATATTTCACAAAACTATAGGCCTAAATCCCCCAAAAGAATTAGGTTTGTCACTTTTAAGAATTAGGGCAATAAATGTAGCATTCAAAGCTCCCAACACTTTCCCTGCCCTCCTTGACTCTTCCACAACCTTAAGTAATTCATTTCCAACCCGATCAAAAAAAGCCAAGTGAGAAAGGAAGTTGGAAGTTGTCAATTTTATTAAAAATGAGTGAATATGTTAAGAGTGACGACTACATAAAATTAATAATAATAATAATAATCTATTTTTTAAGGTCACGACCAAGCCATCACACCAAATTGGTGTATGAGACCCCCTTGTTTGTGGGACAAGGGACCCCCCTCCGCCCAACGATTTGACTGGTAATGTCTACAAAGGTATACATACCCTACCCCCCTCTGTATTTGAACCTGTGACCTCTTAAGAGGAAACACATGTTCTTAACCATTAGGCCCACTCAGGCTGTATATATAGTTACAATTCTATTTTATAAAATTTTAATAAAATTTTCCATTTTATTTAGTTAATATGAATAAATTTCTATTTTATTTAAATAATATGACTAAATTAAATAAATATAGTTAATAACATGTATTTCAAATTTAAGAACAAATTATGTATATATTTTTAAGCTAAGTTAATAATTTTATTGATTTTAAATTATCATTTATTAGTTATTAGTTTTTCATAAATTATTAATTTTATGTAAAACATACTATTTTTTATTATTAAAATGATATTATTGGTCATTTTTCTTTGATATTAATAATATTAATTATATAAATATAATAAATCATATTAAGTGTTTGTCAAAATATGATTTTTAATTAAAAATATATTCAAATTAAAGTATTAAAGTTAGAAGGGCCTGATAAAATTTATTTTTGTAAGTGCAATATATACATGTAATTTTTATTTGTATAATTCTTTAAGCACAATTTCATTTTATAACAAAATAGAAATAAGATAAGTAATTACATTATGAGATTTGGTCAAGTATCAATTATGTTATTAATCATATAGCATCTTAAAATGAAATTTTGTTCATAGTCACTCTTTTTTTTTTTTTAAATAAAAAGAAACTTTATATTATATCAATTGTTTACAATACAGTGACACTTGGTAGCCACCTGTTTCGTCACAAGAGGAAACCAAAACAGGTGGTTCTGATTTGTTTTGGCACTATCATGATTGTAAGAAACTATACATAAATTATACAGAAAATTGCAAGTGTTTGTAGGAACTCAGTTCCGCCTTCCTATTCTAAGGCTGGCCATATACATAGTCGCCATTACTGATAAAATTATACAGACAAAATGAGAAAAATATAGCTTGTCGTCGTAGTAAATTAGACCACCAACACTATGACTAAAATAAACAAAGACTGTGACCTGGGGTGAGCCGCTTCAGTCCATGGAAGAACCTAGTTGTCCATGGATGGTGTAAGCTGGGGTGAATCGTTGTTTGCAAGTTGGGCACCAGGCTTGCGTTGGAGCATCCATGAGTGCCTCGAACAGAATGTCCATTCTTTGACTGATCATGCCTTGACAATTCATCTGGTCGTCTTATCGCTGCCTAATCTCTAAGAGGAGCTCAAGGTTCTCTTCTGTGAGATGATTGACAAAGTGCGGAGCCTCTTCTCCCTTGCCTGTCTCGTCGTCACCCACTGCAATTGTTTCCTTGTCTGTACCTGCTAGCTGCCAACTTGGAGGGATCTCCTCCTCCACTTGGCATCTCTCATCACTGTAGTAGGGCTCTCCTGGCTTAACAGTTGGGGGGGCGCACACCCAAGGGTGTCACTTCCTCTTTCACTGTGCTTGGACTGTAATGCAAAGTCGGAGGTGGCGCCTGTTCTTTCACTATGTTAGGGCTGTAATGCAGAGGTAGAGGTGGAGTCTCCTCTTTCACTATGCTGGGACTATGATGCAGAGGCGGAGGTGGCGATGGGGGAAAGTGCGTTGTGGAGGATGTTGTTTCCATTTTCACCTTGCACGCCTCAGGAGACTAAAGCAATGCTGACTGAGTTCTCATGGTAGAATGGTGGGGATGGGAAAAGTGAGCGATGAGATCTCTTTGGGAGGCAGTGAGCCTGGTAGCCCGAGAGAGGGCGTTAGTTTTCCTAGCGCCCCTCTTGGGATTTCCGTGCTCCCATGGCATGGTGGGGGGGATAGGGGGGTGGTGGAGGGGGTAAAAGGAGGTTGTAGAAAGAAGCAGGATGCAGTGGAGGGATATGGGGGAGCCCAAGAAGAACGAAGTAGGATGGATGTTCCTAGTTCACAGGGGTTGAATTGAGGCCAGGAGGACACATAGGGTTAGAATGATGATGCCAAAAAAACCATGAAGACTGCAGTGCTATGCAAGAAGAGCGCACCAGGTGAAAAATGAATTGAGTTGTGTTCTGGGGTTGCGCTTAACGCCATGAGAACCCGAAGTGACCCCTCCCATTGCCATTGAAGGCCGACAAGACCTCTACAACTGCTTGGTACCAAATGCCTGGTTGGTTTGCTCACCCAAGAGCCCAACCAGGTGCACTAACTTAATTGCTCACATGGTGTGAGCCATGGGAAGTAAATGCACAGGGGGTGGTGGTCGGGGATAATAACTCCCCCAGCTGACCTGGTCCAGTTGTTCGCCTCATCGCACCAGATGGCACCCCATCTGGGTGAGGGTAGTGCCTTCGGGCTAGCTCTCTGCAATGAGTCCATATTGTTGAATTCTAGGGTCGGCTGGAATTTGTGAGAGTGATTTGTTGCATGAGATCAACTCCAGTGTTGGCCAGTCTGTCCACCCCCTTATTTGCAACACATATTACGTGAGAGGTGATGAAATTAAGAGAGGGTCTGAGGAGTGATTGAAAGCTATGGAGGGGACCCAACATGTGCCAAATAGGGGTGATCCTTTCCAGATTTCTTCCGTTGAGAATTTTAGATGCCATCTCAATTATGACTTTGGAGTCTCCTTCCATGACTAGGCAAATAAGATTATGGCCCAGAGCCAGTTGTACTCCTCTGATTAGCCCCCATATTTCTGCTGAGTTATTGGTGTCGAATCCTATATTTTCAGTTGTAATACTGTAGATTTGGCCTTCATTGTTTCTGATCACTACTCCTGCCCCAAAGGGGCCTCATCGTCACCCTTTGTTGTACTATAATTATTTTTAAAATTAAAGTACAAAATATTATATTATATCAAAAGATGCAATAATATACATGATATTTTTCAAAGTTCATAATTTTTTTATAATTGACAATATAGTAAATGTTTTAAGTTTTCTTACAAGTATTTTGTTTGAAAACAAACACCTAAACTCTTAATAACATAGAAAAACATAGAGATTAATGGAATACACGATGACTATTTGCATCCTTCTAACCAGCTTCTGAAAGAGGAGATTTTTTTTCTCAATATCCATTGGTTTCTTCACTTGATGGACTATTTCATCTTCCTTGATGGTGACCATTTACTTCCTTCTGACTAACATCTGAAAGAGGAGAGTTTTGTTGCTCAATGTCTATTGGTTCCTTCAGTTGGTGTACCATTCCATATTCCTTGAGATTAGCATGAGCCAAATTATGTAATATTCTACTTTATTGCAAGGGCTTATTAATATTGACCTTTATTACATCTAAATATATTGTTCTACCTACGTGAGTGTTAGGTCCCTAACATGTCCTCCCCCTTAAAAACAACCTTGTCCTCAAGGCTTGAGATGTGGAAACTGCTGCAAAATGGTAGTTGGTTCCCAAGTGGCATCTGCTGGAGTTGTATCTTTCCACTGGACTAACACTTCCTTAATGGTTCGTTGACGCAGTCGACGCTCACGCTAGTCCAAAAATACTTGTGGTTGTAGCCAAATAGATCCTTCTTCATCCAACTCGTGAAGGTTGGTTTGAATTTGGCACTTAGTTCCAATCACCTTCTTTAATGATGAAACATGAAAAATAGGATGTAGCTTAGAATTGTTGGTTGTGGAGCCTGATTATCTTCCTGATTCAGAGGTATTTTACTTTCAACTGTGTTTATACCCCATGAAGTATTTACACCTTAGAAGTATGTACACTCTTCCATGCGGGGGAGTGCAGGGGGGGGTACCCCTCTGCGGGGTCCGGGGGGGCTATCCCTCTGGATGGGGGGTATGGGGGCAAGAGGGCCCCCAATGGGGGTTCGGGGGCAGCGTCACTCGATGGGGGTTCAGGAGAGAAGCCCCCGAAGGAAAAATTGCCTTGTAAATGTATATTGTAATTTCATTGTAAATCCGGACCATTCATTATAAGGTCGCAGATCTAATAGTAGAGATTATGTTAGGGTTTTTTACCCTAGAAGGCAACCCTCTTTTATGAGGGAAATGTATTGTGGCTATGATTTATGGCAAATATTGTATTCTGAGATAGGATACTATGAGAGAAAGAAGAGGAAGTTACAACGGGTTTGTTGTAGATTGTATCCCTTCATATGCTGGATAATAATAAAGGAAGGACCTAGCAATTTCTTTAGTGGACGTAGCCCACACTGGGTGAACCACGTAAATATGTGTCTCTACTGTAATGTGTATCTTCTGTGTTTTGTTTCCACATTTGTTTTATTTTATTTCTCCACGGTCCTATTTTTCTAACAACCGGTATCAAAGAGAAAGGTAACTCGCAGGAAAAGAGGGTTCTTGGTTCGAGTGGGAGCAATGTCGAAAGATGGAAAGTTTAGGGTCGAGAAATTTAACGGCCAAAACTACATGTTATGGAAGATGCAGATGGAAGACTATTTATATCACAAGGATCTATTCCTACCATTGGGCGGAATAGCAAAGAATTCGACGACTACGAAGGATGAAGAATGGGAGATTCTTGACATAAAGGCTCTAGGAACGATACGGCTGAGCCTGGCAGCATCGATGACTTTCAATATTTCCAAAGAAAAGACAACAAAGGGTTTGATGAACGCATTGGCCAAATTGTATGAAAAACCCTCGACGTCTAATAAGGTATTTCTAATGAAGAGATTATTTAATATGAAGATGTCGGAAGTTGGGTCTATTGCAGATCATTTAAATGATTTGAAGACAGTTACTAATCAACTAAGTTCTGTAAAAGTAGACTTTGATGATGAGGTCAGGGCTCTTCTAATCTTGTGCTCATTTCCAGAAAGCTGGACGGCTTGGTCATGGCTGTAAGTAACTTTGTCTCTAGTTCAAATACTTTAAAATTTGATGATGTTGTTGGTGTTATTCTTAGTGAGGAAATGTGACGGAAAAGCACAAGTGAGACATCAGGAAATGTGTTGAACATGGAGAACAGAGGAAGATAAAAGGATAGAGGAAAGGGTTTCGAGAACCGTGGGAATTCTAGGAAGGGCAGATCCAAATCTAGACTTGGAAAGATAGAGTGTTGGAATTGTGGGAAGAAAGGACATTTGAAGAAAGACTGCAGAGCTCCAAAGAAACAAAGAGATGGACAGCAGGAGAGGAATCAGGAAGCAAATGTAACAGGTGATGTGTTACAAGATGCTTTGATTCTTTCTATAGATAATATTTATGAGTCTTGGGTAGTAGATTCAGGGGCTTCATTTCATGCCANCCCATAGGAAACATTTTCTAGATTATGTTCAAGGTGATTTTGGACAGGTTCATTTGGGTAACGATGCACCATGCAAAATTGTTGGAATGGGAAAGGTAAAAATAAAGCAACGCAATGGAAACCAATGGTTGTTGAAAGAGGTAAGACATGTTCCAGATTTAAGGAAAAATCTATTTTCAACAGGGCAGTTGTCAAGTGAAGGTTGTATATCCATATTTATAGATAAGACGTGGAAGGTCATCAAAGGATCATTGGTGATAGCGAAAGGAGAGAAGGTGGGTACATTGTATTTATGTACTGGTAATACTAAATCTTCTATCTCTTTAGATTCTACAGGAGTGGATACAACATTGTGGCATCATAGGCTTGGACACATGAGTGAGAAGGGGATGTAGATACTTCACAAAAGAAATTTGTTGCCAGATCTTAAACAAATTGATTTGGACTTCTGTGAGAATTGTGTTTATGGAAAACAGAAGAGAGTCAGATTTCTCAGAGTCGGAAAAGAAAAGAAGAGTGAAAGTTTAGAGCTTGTGCATATAGATGTATGGGGACCAACTCAGGTATCATCTCTTGGTGGCTCTCATTATTATATTACTTTTATTGATGATGCAACTAGAAAAACTTGGGTTTATTGCATTCGACAAAAATCTGATGTTTTTGATACTTTTAAGAAATGGAAAGCTTTGGTTGAGAATGACACAGGAAAAAGGTTGAAGTGTCTCAGATCAGATAATGGAGGGGAATATTGTAGCAAGGAGTTTGATGATTACTATTCATACCATGGGATTCGTAGAGAGAAGACAGTTCCAAGAACACCATAAGAAAATGGCATGTCAGAAAGGATGAACAGGACAATCATGGAGTGTGCAAGGAGTATGAGATTGCATGTTGGTTTGCCCTTACAGTTTTTGGCAGATGTTGTAGATATTGTTGTTTACTTAATAAACAGAGGACCTTCAAGCTATTTGGATGGTAGAATTCCAGAGGAGGAATGGACAGGAAAAAAGGTAAACTATTCTTTTTTGAAAACTTTCAACTGTGAAGCATTTGTCCATATTGATAAAGAAAATAGAATAAAGCTTGAGGCAAAATCCAAGAAGTGTACCTTTATTGGATATGGTGTTAATGATTTTGGTTATAGCTTATGGGATTATGAAAATAAAAAAATCATTAGGAGTAGAGATGTCATATTCAATGAGAAGGTCATGTACAAAGATCAGTTGCAGGGAAAGAAACAAGAAAGAAAAAAAACAAGAATACACAGTGCTTGATGAGATCATTGAAAAAGAAATTCCAAAGGAACCAGAAAATCAAAATGTGCAACAACAGGAGCAACAGGTACCTCAAACACCTACAAGTGTTGTTAGAAAATATACCAGGTTAAGTATACCCCTGAACGATACTCTCCTTCATTGTATTATTTATTGTTGACTGATTCTGGTGAACCAGAATGTTATGAAGAGGCAATGCAAGTAGACACCAAAAGGAAGTGGAAGCAAGGCATGAAAGAGAAAATGGATTCCTTTGTAAATAACCATACTTGGGACTTGGTTCAGTTGCCTGTAGGAAAAAGAGCATTGCATAATAAATGGGTTTACAAGTTGAAGGAAGAAGATGGAGGAGAAAAGCGGTACAAGGATAGACTTGTTGTAAAGGGGTTTGCATAAAAGAAAGGTATAGATTTTGATGAAATATTTTCTCCTATTGTTAAAATGAATTCAATTAGAACTATTTTAATTCTTGTGGCAGTAGAAGATTTGCATCTTGAACAGTTAGATGTAAAAACATCTTTTCTCCATGGGGATTTGGAGGAAGAGATTTATATGTAGCAGCCACAGGAGTATGAGGTCAAAGGGAAGGAGAATTTGGTATGCAGGTTGA
>ML803083.1:162787-180708 GCA_009831015.1 Picea engelmannii
AAGGCAGTGGTATCTGAAGTTTGACAGGTTTATGACAGAACAAGGTTATAGTAGATGTCATTCTGATCACTGTGTTTATTTTAAAAAGCTAGAAAATGGAAGCTTTATTATCTTGCTATTGTATGTAGATGACATGCTTGTTGAAGGGTCTAATATGCATGATATAAATGTGCTCAAGAAGAAATTAGCCAATTCATTTGTGATGAAGGATTTGGGTGCTGCAAAGAAAATCCTTGGTATGAGAATAACAAGAGACAAGAAAAATCGCAAAATGACATTGTCTCGGGGTGAGTACACAGAGAAGGTGTTGGAGAGGTTTAGAATGAAGAATGAAAAACTAGTTAGTACACCTTCGGCCAACCATTTCAAATTAACTAAGGAAATGTGTCCCAAGACACAGGAGGAGATAGAATACATGTCCAGGGTCCCATATTCATCAGCAGTTGGCAGCTTGATGTATGCAATGGTTTGCACAAGACCAGATATTGCACATGCAATGGGAGTTGTGAGTAGATATACGAACAATCCAGGTAAAGAACATTGGGAGGCAGTAAAGTGGATTCTCATATACTTTAGAGGTACTAGTAATCATGCATTATGTTTTGGAGGTTCAAAAACTGTTCTACAAGGATATGTTGATATAGATATGGCAAGTGATAAAGATAGTAGGAGGAGTACCACAGGGTATGTGTTTACTATAGGTGGAACAACAGTAAGTTGGATTTTAAAACTGCAAAAGGTTGTTGCACTTTCAACAACAAAGGCAGAGTATGTTGCTGCTACAGAGGCTAGTAAAGAGATGATTTGGTTACAGAGGTTTATGGAGGAATTCGGAAAGAAGCAAGAGAATAGAAGGTTGTACTATGACAGTGAGAGTGCCATTCATGTTGCAAAGAAATCGGCCTTCCATTCAAAATCTAAACATATACAGTTGAGGTACCACTTCATACGATCTGCCTTGGAAGATGGACATTTGAAGTTGGAAAAGATACACACTAGCCAGAATCCTGCAGACATGTTAACAAAGGGAGTAACCAGGAATAAATTGAGTTCTTGATTAGCTTAAGTTGGTCTTCAAGAATGAAGATGAATATGATAAATTTTCCAGGTCCAAGAAGGTTCAGAGTCAAGAATATACATTAGTGGTGGAGTTGTTGAGATCAGTCTCCAAGTGGGAGATTGTTGGTTGTGGAGCCTGATTATCTTCCTAATTCAGAGGTCTTTTACTTTCAGCCGTGTTTATACCCCATGAAGTATTTACACCCCAGAAGTATGTACACGCTTCCACGCGGGGGAGTGCAGAGGGGGGGTACCCCCTCTGTGGGGTCCAGGTAGCCTATCCCTCCAGATGGGAGGTTCGGGGGCAAGTGGGCTCCCGGTAGGGGTTTGGGGGCAGCGTCACCTGATAGGGGATCATGGGCAAAGCCCCTGAAGGAAAAATTGCCTTGTAAATTTATATTGTAATTTCATTGTAAATCTGGACCGTTCATTATAAGGTCGCAAATCTAACGGTAGAGATTATGTTAGGGTTTTTTCCCTAGAAGGCAACCTCTTTTATGAGGGAAATGTATTGCGGCTATGATTGATGGCAAATATTGTATTCTGAGATAGGAGACTATGAGAGAAAGAAGAGGAAGTTACAACAGGTTTGTTGTAGGTTGTATCCTTTCATATGCTGGATAATAATAAAGGAAGGACCTGGCAATTTCCTTGGTGGAAGTAGCCCACACTGGGTGAACCACGTAAATCTATGTCTCTATTGTATTGTGTATCTTCTGTGTTTTGTTTCCGCATTTGTTTTATTTTATTGCTCCACGGTCTTATTTTTCTAACAAGAATGACTCGACAAAGCTAACTGATAGGCCACCTGTCCCACACGCTTGAGAATGGTATAAGGACCATAAAATTTGGGCGCCAACTTTTGACAATGCTCGGCCTTGAGGGAATTTTTCTTCTAAGGTTACAGTCGAAGAAACACCTGATCCCCTTCTGTAAATTGACGTTCAAAGCGACCTTGATCTGCTTGTTGATTCATGTGATTATGTGCCGTGACCAAATTCTCTTTGAGGGTACGAAGAATAGTCTCTCAAAATGTAAGCATTTGGTCAACTGCCTGGACCTTCGAGACACCTAGTCAGTATGAGAGAATTGAAGGTGGATTTTTTCCATATACTGCTTCAAAAGGAGTCATGCGGGTAGATGTATGGTATGAAGTGTTGTACCACCATTCAGATAGGGGTAACCATTGAGCCCACTAATTTTTCTTTTTCGATGAAAAACACCTCAAATATGTTTCCAAACACTTGTTGACAACATCAGTTTGAACATTAGTTTGGGGATGATAAGTTGTGCTAAGATGCAATTGGGTGCCTTGTAGCTTGAACAGTTCTTGCCAAAAATTGTTGGTGAAGGTTGGGTCGCGATCAAAAACAATAGAATGCAGCATGACATGAAGCTTGAAGACCTGATCCATGAAAAGTTGAGCCACAATGGATGTTGTAAATGGGTGTTGAAGAGCACTGAAATGAGCATGCTTGTAAAGGCGATCAACAACCACCATGATGACTGATTTATTTCTTGATTTGGGTAAGCCTGTAATAAAATCCATAGAGATATCCTTCCAAATAGAAGGTGGAATCAGAAGCGGTTGTAGTGTGCCAGGAGATTTGACTGTTTCTCCCTTGTTGCATTGACACACATCACATTCAACGACAAAATTATGAACATCTTTGTTTCATGCCATCCCAAAAAAAAGAGCATTTGACCCTGTCATAGGTTTTGATAAACCCATAGTGCCCAGTTGTGGGTGTAGCATGAAGCTCAGAAAGTATCGTGGATTTAAGTTTTGATTGTTTACTTAAATACAAATGGACTTTGTATCAAAGATCATCGTGGAGCCAAGAGTACCCTGGGGAAACTGGAGAATTGGACTGCAATTGTTGTATCAGATGTGAAGTTTTGGGATCGTGTCGCCATTCCTGGCGAATGGCTTGGAGCCAATCTGGTACAATGAAGGAGAGAGAAAAAAGGGATCCTTCATCTTCATATTTTCGGGAAAGTGCATTCGCAACCACATTGTCTTTTAATTTCTTGTAAATGATCTCATAATCATATCCAAAGAGCTTGGTCACCCATTTTTGTTGTTCTGGGGAGGAAATGCGTTGTTCTGGAAAATACTTGAGGCTTTGATGGTCTATCTTAATTTGGAAGCGTTTCCCCAATAGATAAGGGCACCACAGATCAATGGCATGCAAAATAAACAACATTTTCTTTTCATAGATTGATTTGACCATATTTCGTTCAGACAGTTGCTTGCTGGTAAAGGCCAAAGGTTTACCCTCTTTCATAAGTACAGCGCCAATTCCTTTCCCTGAAGCATCACATTCCAGGACAAAGGTCTTTATGAAATCAGGAAGGGCCAGGAATGGAGTTGGGCGCATGGCCATGTTCAAGGTTTGAAAAGCTTAAGCAACTGCTGGAGTCCCAATGAAAGAGTTCTTTTTTAGGAGTGCAGTGAGAGGTGTTGCAATCTTTACATAATTCTTAACAAACTTGCGATAATAACCTGTTAAGCCCAGAAATCCACGCAAGATTTTGAGAGTCTTTGGGTGAGGCCAATCTTTCACAGATTCAATATTTTTAGGATTCACCCTGACATCATCCTTGCCAACTAGATGACCCAAGTAATCGACTTCTGAGGCGCCAAAATCACATTTAGACAATTTCAAGAAAAGTTAGTGCTGAGAGAGTAGATGGAGAACTCGATCCACATGAGTAAGATGGTATGTCTAGGTTTTTCTATAGATGAGGATATCATCAAAGAAAAATAAGACAAAATGATGGAGAAAAGGACAGAAGACATGATTCATGAGGCTTTGGAAGGTGGAGGGGGCATTACACAAGCCAAAGGGCATGACCAAAAACTCATAGTGGCCCTCATGAGTTCTAAATACAGTATTAGGAATGTATGCCTATTTCATACGTATTTGGTGGTAGCCAAAATGAAGATCAAGTTTAGTAAAGAACTGGGCACCACTCAATTCATCTAAGAGGCCATCAATGACAGGAATGGGAAATTTGAATTTAATGGTGAGTTTGTTGAAGGCATGGAAGTCAGGACACATTCGCCAAGAACCTTCTTTCTTTAGGACCATGACCACAAGAGAAGAGTAGGGGCTCGTAATAGGGAGGATAACACCTGTATTAAGGAGTTCCTGAACCATTTTCTCAATTTCATTTTTTTTGGAAAAGGGGTGACGATAGGGATGGATATTGGAAGGAAGGCTTCCTGGTACAAGGGGAATGGAATGATCATGAACACCACAAGAAGGAGGGATTCCCTGGGGAGTGGAAAAGACCACTTGATGTTTAGAGAGGATGGATTGGATATCTTGTGGCACCAAGGGTGTCTCAATTGCTTGTATGGCATGGAGTTGGTCAATAATGCTAGAATGACCTTTTTTGAGCAGCTTTTCCATGCGATGGGAACTAATGATCTTAGGTGAACCGGTGGTGATGCCTTGGAACTTATATTGTTGGCCCTCCTGGTCGAATTGCATGGTTAATTCCTTAAAATCCATGAGAATGAGACCCAAAGTCCTTAGCCATTTTGCACCCAGCACAATGTCACAACCGCCCATGTCGATAGAAAACATATGATATTTCAGGTGGTAGTCTACAATTTGAAGACGCACATTTTCACAATGCCCTCCACATTTCATGGAGCCTCCATTGGCAACCATGATTTGGAAATTATTGACTGCATGGATATAGCAATGAGTTTCTTGGGCAATGCGATGATGAATAAAATTATGGGTTCTTCCACTATCAACAAGAATGATGAACTTCCTATGCTTGATGTAACCAATTAGCTTGAGGGTTTGGGGAGAAGAGAAGCCAGTGAGAGCATTTAGGGAAATGACCGGTTCTACTTCAGGAGGGTCTGAGGGAGGGGTTGTGTCAGTGGTTTCAAGTGACTCAGACACAAGGGGAGTTTCAACATCCTCTTCCAAAATGTCCTCCGATATAGCCATAAAAATATTTTGTTCCTTACACTTGTGGCCCATAAAATATTTGTCATCACAATTATAAAAAAGGCCTTTGAGTTGGCATTCAACCATTTCAACCCTGGTCAATTTTTGGATCTTTAGTGGAGCAAAGGGGGTAGTGGGATTTACTGGTTTAGTGCGAGGAATAAAGGAGGTTTTCCGGTTTTGAGAAGATACAACATGTTGTGCTTCTTTATCTCTTTTAGTAGCCTCCACCCAACTCTGAGGCCGGTCCATGAGGACATGGGCACAAATCGCATCCTTGAGGCCACTGATAAAACATTCTCAGAAAAAGGCATCAGACATGCCCTCTATCCGAAAAGCCGGGCACTCAAAAGCAGCTACAAAGTCTTCCACTATTCTGGATTGTTTCAAATTTTCAAATGGCCTAAATGGTTGGTGTCAGTGTCAAAGCATTCATAAATCTCTACCACAAATTGTGTCCAAGAAATATACCCTGGACGTGAAGTTTTTCTCCATTGCCACCATTGTCAACGTTCTTGATCTCGATGGAGAACACCATACTGGAGTTTGGATAAGTCATCTGTAATATCGTATAGAGAGAAATAATGTTCCATTTGGGTTACCCAACCAGCGGGATCTGAGCCATCAAATTTGGTCACATCCACCCGTAGAAGGCGTAAGTCATGATGAAAGTGATGGTGCTAAAAATTATGGCAATGAGAGGAAGTTTCAGCTTTGGTATGTGGAGGTGGGTCAAATAAAGGGTTATTTGCAAGGATATGCAACTTGGTGCAGATCATTGAAATGACAGATTCAAGCTGGGTAGTCATGTCTTGTTTGAGTTCCTCAATTGAGGAGGCGATGGAGGTCTGCATGTTTGTATTGATGGTGGCAACATTGGCATTGATTTGTTTCACTTCTTGTTGGGTCTTTGTGAAATTAGATTGCAAGGTATTGAAGCGAGCTTCCAAGTCTTGGCTACGGGTATGGGCCATGATGATGAGGGAACCGAAACGGAGTGGGTGGGGTAAAAATTTTTGCTGAAAAATGATATGTGTGAATGTGATAAGAAAGAAGAGATAAATCCAATGGAATAGGTCTCAAATAATGGTGCAAAATTTTCCAAACTTTGTTTTTTACACCTGCAGAGTTATACTCTGGTCTGAAAAATACTACGGTGATGAAATGCCCAAATTCTTAACCAGGAAGAAATGTGTAGTGATTTGGAAACTTGAACACAGTTGTGCGACAATAGATCTTGTTTGTTTTAATTTTTTTATTTTCGTCCCCAAGGGTTAGGTATTCAAGGGTTTTACAGACAAGGGTTTGCCTTGTGCTATAGCTCTCTGATATATGTGCAGGGTCCAACAGTAGTACTCGACCCAATATATCAAGGCACCAACTAAGGATGTTAGACTGTGCCCTTATCCGTACTGCCCGACTACCCAGGTACTAGAGAGTATCTTCCCGAGTGTTGTTTTTGGTGAAGCAGTCAAGTGGTCGATCAGTTTATCTAAAGAGGGCTTCAGGAAATCTAGGTCAATCCATACATAGGTTTTGTTTGATGCACTACCACTCGAAGGGGTACCAACAGCGGTTATAAGGGTGGCCAATAGATGTGCGCTTAAGTACCACTTTTATTTCCTGCGTGTATGAATCCCTCAACTGCGGGTTTATGCACATAACGATAGATCTTTGTGGCTTAAAGATGTCGGAATATGTCTCTACCTTGAAAAAAATTTAACCCGCAATTTCTGCCAAGGAAAGTTCTCTGATACCACTTGTAATATTCCAGATATAAAAAGTATGCAGAATAGAAATAAAATGCTAGAAATGGCAGATAAACAAAAATATAACCAGAACAACACCACAATAACACTAAAATGATATCAAAATAACACCAGAAAGAGAACTTTGATTCTGAGAGCAATGTTCACAGGCCTCTTTGAGGGGGAAACCTCAAGTAGAGTAGAGATCTATTACAATAATATCCAAGCTAGGTTTCTCATACCCTCGACTACTATTTATACTAAATATGTCTATCAAAAGAACCATCTAGAGGAAGATCCTTCTAGAAGCGGAAGCTTCTATTAGGTCTTCTTACATTCGACTTATTCTACTTTATTGCAAGGCCTTATTAATATTGACCTTTATTACATCCAAATATATTGTTCTACCTACGTGAGGGTTATGTCCCTGACAAATTAACCGATACCTTGTTGTTTGAGGGTGAAGATAAAATGTCCTTATAGAGGTTGAGAGCCAAATTTCATAATATATTACATTCCGCTTCTAAAATATCAGTCATCTATTTTTATTGAACCAAGAAATTCATAATAATTGTTGTATCATAAATTTTACACGTTTGTTCTTCTTAAATTATTTTTGGTTATCCAATGATTAGTTTTTCTACATAGATTAAGAATATTAATAGTTTTTGGCAATATTCATTTTTTTTTTAAACATATAATATATTAAAAATGATTTTAACCAACCAAATCAAAATTTTAATATACTCTATTTCAACTCTATTTTATTAATGGTTTTATTGTGATTTCAACTTTAATTTTAAATAATGTAAAAATGTAAAATTTAATCTTATTAATAAAATAATATTATTTTTTTAATAAAGTTTTGTTCTCAAGAGTCTTAATTAAAAAGAGGTATTTATGTAAGAATCCAATCATTGAACATTACATTTGTGAAATACAATTTTATTTTCTTCTTAATATTTAGCTGCACAACACTTCATTTCCTCCTAAAAAACACAAATTCCTATATAATATAGGAACTTGAAAACCTAAAAATTTCAAAGAAAATTTTATTTTTAAATATTTTATTTTAATCGATTGAACCAATATTATCAAGGGAGGAACACAAGGGATTTAAGCCATAAATAAATCTTATCAATCTCAATGGTCATGAAAAAGGATTTAAACCACCACATATATCATCTCTAAGAGATATTTATCCTCCAAGTTGGATATGGTCACCATTCATAGGTTTTCAACATCATAGTTGGGTCTCAGGGCCTTTAGGTTAGACCTCATTGTAATTAGGAGGTTTTGTGCACCATGTATGACAGTCGAGTTCTTGAACATGGTTAAGGAAGGAAAATAAGGTGTTGTGTCCTTATTTGAATCTTCTCAAGAACAATCTTCATGTATTAATCCTTGAACAACCACACAAGGCCTTTATAAGGGATCTTTGGCCTCTATGGGGTATCCTTGGCACCATTACTATGTTTTTCACAACAATAATGGGTCTCAAGGCCTATATCATGGATAGGGATAAAAATAAGGAGCTTAGGACCAAAATGAAGCTTCTCTTGTGCAAGGGCCATGAACTAGACCTTGAACGACCAAATGAGTCCTTTCTAAGGGATCATTGGTCTTTGAATGGGGTATAGGTGCTATTAGGAGTTTTTTCACACCACATATGGGAGTTAGAGCCTATACCATAGAAAGAGGAGGAACACAATGACCATAAGACATAAATGAAGCTTTCTCATTCTCGATGGCCATGAACAAGGCATCAAACCATGAATATGAACACTATTAGTATGTTTTACATAATAAGGATGGGTTCAAGTATCTCGACCATGGTTGGGGGAAGAAAAAAAAATCCTTATTCCTTAAATAAATCTTCTCAAGCTTAATTTCTATGAATAAATCCTTTGAGGGTTCTCTATCATATGGGTGGGATATGGGTATCATTCAAATGTTTTGTGCACTGTAGTTGGGTCTTAGGGCCTCTAGGTTGGACCTCAGTTCCATTCAAAGGTTTTGCATGCCATGTAGAGGCCCCGACCATGATCAAGGAATGAACATAAGTGGATTATGCCATTTTTTAATCTTCTCATGATCAAACTTCTTAAATTAGTGCTTGAACAACCACCTTAGACCTCTGTAAGGGATCTTTGGTCTCTGATTGGGAATATGGAAATCATTATTAGGTCTTTCACATTTATAATGGTTCTTAGGGCCTATTCCATGGCTTAATAAGAATAAAAAAGGCCCTAGGCCCCAAACAAATCTTCTTAGGCTCAAGGGCTATGAAGAAGGCCTCAAATCACCACATAGATCCTCTCTAAGGAAAAAGGAAAATTATAAGGATCCATATTAACTTGAAGTGTAAAAACTTTGTCAAATATTATTAATTATTAAAGTGTCAACTATAAAATGTTTGGCGATATATTTCTAAAAATATTCAAATTTCTAAGAATTTTATATAATTTATAGAAAATTTTGGTGATTTTTAGAGTAAAATATTTTTATTCTATAGAATTTGGGTAATCTATTTTAGGAAAATGTAAATTAGAGAATTTGTTTTTGGATAAAAGCATATAAAATTAGCCCACGGGAAGAAATTGGCCCCTAAAATTTTCCTTGCTAAGGAATCTCTAGCCTTGTAGTGTGATATCAACACCATTCAAAAACCAAGATTGACATGCTAGAAAGATTCAATATTGGTAGGCATGGGGTGCAAAGAGGGGGAACCTTGTAATTTATACGGTAGCATGGATATATTCTATGCTATCATGGGCATTGAGCAAAGGGGCAACAATGATATGAATATTATATGGTGCAATTTTTTTTATCACAAAGGGGTGTGCTCATTGTAAGAACATGCATGCACTTAATAACATGTATGCATTTAGAACACACATGCATTCCTAAATTCAAAAATTTCTTGGTGCGATTGAGAATTCTTAATTATGTGTTTGTTGACTTAGTTGCTTTAGATTTGGGTTTGACATGACAATCTTGGTTAAGGTTGTAAAAATAACAAAACCTCCTTTTTTCAAAACTCCTCTTAATATCTCCACTTTCCATGTTGTTTTTAAATAGGCTACACAAATCCATCACCAACCAAACTAAGAAAACATATAAATCTAACTATTTAGATTCCAAATACATTTTTTTTTAAATATTGTTTGCAATCCTTAATTCATTTTTTTCTTGACATATATTGGAGTTTTAAAATAGAAACATCTTGAATTCCTACTATAACTCTTATCATCTTACGTATTTTTTAAAAATAAATATATGAATGTGATGTACCCAACTCCCTGGTTGGGTCATGCTATGTTGAAGATTGACTAACATGTCGATTCAAATGTAGAAAATACATGCATCATGACATGCATGCATGCTATTATCATTAATTCTCAAAACTCATAAATGCAAATGTTTAAACATGCACAACAACAATTAAACACACACAACAAGATTCATACATATAGAACCCGGAGTAAGTATAACATTCTATCATAGCATTAAAATTTTAAATGACATAATGATCAAAATACTTATCTTTTAAAACATTTTACACATCTAGCTTATATGAAGGGTGTTCCTCCCAATTGTAGGCTTTGTTGCACCAATTATTTTTGCAACAAGCCACCCTTGAACTAGGGCTATGAGGCCACAAGGGAAAACAAGCTCCTACGAGTGACTATAGTTCATTGTAACAACTCAAATACCCACTAAAACATATTGATGTGACTCCTACAACAATTCCAACCACCAAAATCTCTTCCTCATCAGTCTATACAACCCAAGGGGTGATATTTCCTTCTCTACATAACAATTCCTCAAACAATATCCATCCCCTCTAGGGCTCTAGAACAAATTGGCCAAGAATCTCTCTATTGGGGGCTCTAGGAAATCTAGTTGCAACAAGGGTGGTCACAAAATATTTTCAAATTATCTTGGGTAATTTCCTCAACATGGATCACTCAAAGGCATGACAGTCTCATTCTCAGCATAATTACCAACTTCAACAAGCTACTTTCCATACCCACTATGGTTGGCCACTCTTTTACAACACTTAACTATGTTTTTCCTCACTTCTTGCTCAACTGTAAAAATTGTTCTTCTTCCTACTTGAATTTCCTTCTCCCGTGCTTTCTTAAATCTTACTCTTCCCCCAAGGATGATAATACTCAACCCACATTTTCATATCTAAGTGGGATGGCTTCCTCACTTAACCTCCTATATGAATTCAATGATTGAGAGTTGAATAAATCAAAGGGATAAATGGATAAATGACAAACTAATTAATGAAGATGGTTTAAGAATCAAGGTATATGGAAACCCCTCAAAACCCCTATTAATCCTCTCTCTAGTGGAATCATAGCCCCCCATTACTCTATTTCTTACTCGACTATAGTTGACAATGCATTTCATTTTATTATTTTTCATTGTACAATGTTTACATATTACACCGTTTGGTCACTGACCATTCATAGTATTTTTCAAAGATAAAATGTTACATTAGGGATCAAAATAGGGGTGTCACAATGCAAAACTTTTACAGACCGAGATCTATAATCTAAAAAAAAAATTATGTTAAGGCTGTCAAACCCTACACTAATGTTTGACCTCATAATTTAGGGCTAAGATAACTTTCTTAATGTAATTAGAAATATAAAATTAACATCAATTTTACATTGTTTGGCCCTTGTCCATTCATGGCATTTTTCAAAGATAAAATGCTACATTGGGGATAAAAACAAGGGTGTTATAATGCCAAACTTGTACAAATGGAGATCTACAATCTAAAAAACATTATGTTAAGGCTCTCAAACCCTACACTAATAATTGACCTCATAATTTAGGGATAAGCTAGCTTTCTTAATGTAATTAGAAATATAAAATTAACATTATTTTTTTTTAAATAGTGACACGCAAGAACAAAGTATTCTCTACAATTTTACAAATCATTTAAGGAAATTTCATCATTTAAATACTCAACATATTAAAAAAATTAGAACTTCACACTCATACAAAACTTAAATAAAAGTTATATATATCAAAATTTGATTTGATTCCATACATTCCATCTTCTTACACCATATTCAAATTAAGTACCTTGAATCATCCTTCCAAATAAACATATTGTTGTTTTCCATATTTATGCTGTCACTATTATATGATTAGCAATCATCACTAACTTGCACTCACCCTATCATTAAAAGAGATATCCTATATACATGATTATGCATTCTAGTTCTATTAATAGATGAATTAACATTTTTTTTTTTTTAATAAGATCTCTTTTGTGAAAGGATTCGACAAATTAAGAGATGAATGTTAGTAGCATGCATGAGAAGAAACGCCTTTCCAATAACTTGGTTGAATATATCCCACATTATGAGTAGACAAAAAGGAGAGTACTTTGATTTTGAGAACTTAAAACTAATTTAGAAGATTGACCCTAATACTAAGCCATGTAGATTTTTTAATTTTATTTTTACATTTTTAATCTTTATAATAACTAATAATAAATAAGTCAAGTTGCCTTAATTGTAATGACAACAACCAAAATATGAATTATTTAGGTCAACACTATCACTATAAGTAAAGCGATAACTATTTGATAATGGTTAAGAATTTTGTTGAAGGGTAGTAGAGTATTTTTCATAAATATTTTATCTTATAAATAAAAGATTTTCTTATATTGATTTGGTGTTAAAATAGATTATAATATTAAATTAAAATAATATTATTATTACATTAAAATTTAATTTAAATCATGGTTTATGTCATGTTTTTATAGTGTGTCTTATGATCATGCATCTTTTGAGGGCATGTGACACTATGACGTTTTTCACTTGGTTTCTTGGAAATATCAAGGATATTTCATCTGGGCTATGCCTCTTCACCTAGAGCATAACTATACTTTGTTCTAGGCTACTCGTGAGTCACACTCCTACTCTAGTGAAACTCTTGTATACTTAAACAATTGTTAACAAATTAACACTTAGTCATATATAAGCATACAACCACAAAATGAAGAAAACACTTGCAAAACAAACAAGAGAAACACAAATATAGTGTGGGCAACACAAAACGTGTCTAACACCCAACTAAGTCTTTTTTATTGTGAAACAGTTACAATATGAACACTATTGAATCGATTTATAAACTGGGAAGAGTCACATGACTCACCTCACCTCACCAAGACACTCACACACAGATTCATCACATCAACACTCTCTGTCGCAACCATCTTCACAACCTTCTATGGTGCACCTCAGACGTGTCTTGAACCACAAATCAAGGCTTCACATAGACCTGTGGTTCTGTCTCCTAGCATGCCTCTTCATACATGTGACAATAATTCCCCCAAACTCGGCCAAAAATAAGGTCGCCCCAACTCTTCCCATATAATCACCTCAAGGAAACATGAGTCCTCCCATGTGGAGTGATTTGGCTCCTTGAGGGAGCTCTTTCCTCTTCACCTAATTTTCCTCAGAATTTTATAGCTTCTATTGCTCACTTTGTTCTTCAAATTTGAATTCCTTGGTTGTGCTCCCTTGTTCTTGTAGTGTCCCCAAGGCCAAGCCTCGATGTAAACTATGATCTGAAAGAGATTGTAAATATGTGTTATAGGCTGGTGAGCCAAGTTTTGTATAAGCCAGTAGGCTTATGTGTTTGATTAGGCCAGGGAGCCTAAGTGTTGAAGGCCAGGAGCCTATTGATGTACTTGTATGTATGTAGATCAATTAATAAAATATAAACACTGCCAGTGTAGACCGACCATGATGAATGAGTGATGGGGGACTGAGCGTCCACAGAGTGGGCAAGGGATTAGGGGCTGGAAGGTGGAAAAGGGGTTGAGTGATGAGCCTAGGGGCTAAGCCTAGGGGGCTTAGGCCTGGAATAATATTTTAATATTATTTCAAAAAGAGACATGTGCATATTATTTTATCCTAAGTCCTTTTGGAAGGACACGTGAATTCCCAAGTGGTGGGAAGAAGGCGTACGGATGGAACGCATGCAGTTCCCAGGGTGACAAGTGTCAACCCTGGTGCATGCAAATATAATCGCCAAGATGAACCGTGTGGGGGGATCTTCCTCCATTCTGACCTGAACCGTTGAGCGTGGAAGCAGTATACCATCTACCAGATACGTTGGTTCACCTCTGAAAGCCGAAAATCCTATGTTTGTCCTGAAGAAACCGTGTACACCCATGTCCAGAGCTGTGAGTCTGTGTCTGTGCTAGGAAAAACCGGGAGCGCATTTCCTGAACTGGAACCCTGTGTTGAACTCGAGTGGAAGAATCCTTGGTTGTTGGGGAAAGGCTGAGCTAGCCTGTGCGTGGAGCCTGTTCCGAAATCATGGTGTGAGATCATCCTGTGATTGTTGAATCGTTTTTGGAAGCCTTTGTCTGTGTTCCCCATGGGTTGTTGTGACCACGCAGTACTGGACTGTGTGAGGCTTGTTGGCCTGTGAGTGACTCCTCCAGGTGAGAGAGTGCGTAGAGGGAGAAGAGAACTCTTGGAAGGAACCCTGTAGATGCCATAGAGCCCGGAGACTTCCGGTCCGGTCTGTTCCTGTAACCCAAGGTAAGGGAGACTGGTAGCCGAAGGACTGTCCAGGTGACAGAGAAGGTGCACTCTCCTAGGGTGGAACAGGCATGTGGGGAATGAGGGTCTGTGGGCAGTGAGCGTGGGAGATTCCTGGGAGAGCTTTCTTCCCGGTGGATGTGTATGTGCTATCTTCCCTGTAACCTCAGCCTAGCCTAGGATTCCTTGCCTTGGGGTGGAGCTCGGTCCCAGCTCGGGGGTGACCCACTGTTGAGCTAATGAACAGTGTGGTCTAAGGCTGGGAGGTTCGTGGAAGGCTTGCACTTGATTGGTGAATTCTACAGCTGTTCAAAGATAAGTATCTGAATTATGTTTTCATCACATTTGGCATGACTGTGTTGTTTATGTATCATGTTTTCCGCTGTGTAAATGAGTTACTGTTGAATGCTATGGCTTGTTTAATTGTAGCAGTAACTTATATATTTTACTCTGAGAATTAAGTGTGTTTAATTGTGTTAAATGCATGTGGTTATAATTCCTGTACGAATTGTGTAAACATTCATGTATAGAATGGTAACTGAGAGGTTGAAAACCTCGGTAGTGAAAAGGTACACTAAAAATTGGTATCAGATCCAAGGTTTTGACACTGAGCCTAGATGGGCCAGTGGAGTGGTCTTTGGACTGAGAATGCGAGGGGAAATTGAGTCGGGAGGACCAATTGTGGACCCTGGTTTGCTCCGAAGCGTCAAGGAGACACTTGACGAGTTTTTATTAAGAACTCAGGAAGTTTAGCTGTGCAGTGAAACTGTAGCCGATGTGGCCTATGGCCATGGGGAGACAGGTCTCTACACCAATGGTGTTAGAATTGTAGGATCTGTTCAGAAGGGAAGGCGAACCCTTGTAACCGTCAGATATGGAGAATGTGCACAAGGTTTAAAGCCTTTGGATATTGCACAGGGGATTGGAAAATCACGATACGCAAAATCCCAATTTGGTTAGGAATGGTTTTAGGTGTCAGATCTCAGTCAGAAAACCCGACAGCCGTTAGATCTATCGGGAGATGCCCGAATGTTAAACCTTAGTATTTAGGGGCGAAAGATTTGAATTAGCGAGACTTGATCTAGACCGTTCGTTTGGGGAGCAGACGCGTGTCACGACATTACCCACATCAGGGACTCGGGCGCTGAAGGTTGGAAGAGGAAGTCATTTGACTTCACGAGGGGCGAAGTGGCGAGAGGACTAGGAACCGTCCATCTGAGGAAGATAGGTGGTAGAGATCGAGAGATCTCGCGAACTTGAAAGTTCGCAGAGTGAGCGCCCAAGTATAGAGTACTCTAAGTCCCGAAGACGCGAGGTCGCGAGTAGCGAAAGTGCAATAAAATTGTATCGGAGATTCGGCGCATCGGCGGTTGGAAGCCCAAAACCCGGAAAGGATCTGGGCCGTAGATCTGAGGAAGATCTGACCGTCGAATTTTTCTAGGAATGGACGTGGACACATGGAGATGTACCACGTGCCAGTGGGACGAGAAGAGAAGCGAGAGAGATGGGACCCGATGACATCATTAAAAGTGATGTGGACCCTCTTGAACGTACCACATGTCGCGGTGGTGAAGGACGACAGCTATGTTGTGGGCCTGGAGAATAAAGTAACTCGCGATTTCGGGAACTCATGAGATAAGGGCATGAAAGCTCGATGGTTCAACCGGTGAGGTTGCGAGGTTGCGAGGTTTCGAGTAGCGGAAGTCCGTTGAGGGAGAAGTCAGCTCAGAGTTGACCTATTTCGTCTCGGAAGAGCGCAACAGGAGGCACAAGAGTTCGACCCACACACTCACGAAGGTGCGAGTTGCGAGAGGCGCTAACATTTAAGCCTAGCCTACGGTTACATGTGGAGAGGGCACTAACAAAGAAAAGAGCCATACCCTCGTCGCATCTCGGGTATCGACGTTTAGAGGAATGAGTCGAAGGTTTTTGACTCACGAACTTGCGAGATTTCAAGTTGCAAAAGGGTGACTCTGGTTACGAATATCTAACTGTTGGATCTTCGTGGACCGAGATTCTGAAGTTTCGAAGTCCCAGAAATTGCAGAGCCGAGTAGAGCTCAGAAAATTCATGAAATTGAAAACATTTTCATAAATTGGATTGTTTATGAGTGATGAAGAATTATCATGAAAACGAAGGCTTGACAAATTCTAGTTGTCTGCGCGTTATATTGCAAAAGATTGACGAGTGCCAGAACTGTTTGGAAATTGCCTCAAATGCAAAGAAATGGAAGAAATACATAATACTTCTAGTTCAAGAAACTTATTTAAAACAAAATATCTTTTATTTTGTTCGAACTGTCTTGTTAATATTGTGGATTGTTCGTGAAGTTTAATGGCCTGACAAATTTCAAATTTAATTGCACAGAGTGCGTGTGTAGAGTTCAACAAAGGCCAGAAACCGAGTTAATCAACGCCGAGTATGGAGTGGGGAAAAGTGCAATTTACCCCTGAGATAGAAGATGAACAGGAAGGAAAGGATGTTAACCTGGGAGTCGAAGGATCGAACTCTAATGGGCATGGAAAAGAGATGAATAAGGCAGGACATATGATGAAAATCATTGAAGGGCTACAAAAAGATGCCCAGGCTCGCCTAGCTAATAGCCGAAAGCTCATGAAAATCCGGGATCGGCAGGGTGAATTCAATTTAAAAATAATGAAGAGCCTGGAAAGAATAGAGAAGAAACTTGAGAAGGGAAGAGACTCAGGTACAACAGAGAGTTGCAGAAATCATGGGAGAAGAAGCAGATCGAGTAGTGGTATCCGACATCACAGTCGCTCCCAAAAACATTCGGACAGGGAGACACATAGCAGTAGTGCAAGTCCGTCCCCTACCAGAAAACATCGAAAATCTGGAAGGGAGGAATTGAAAGGAGAGATGAATAAAATTAAACCTCCAACATTCGATGGAGAACATAAGAAGGAGGAAGATGTCGAGACATGGTTGTTGGGCATGAAGAAATACTTCCAATTGCAGAATTATTCTGCCCATGCAGAAGGAAGAATTGCAATGTACCAACTGAAAGGAAAAGCATCCATGTGGTGGGATCAGTTTGTGCAGGTGCAGCACATCAGAGAGAAAGAGGTCACGTGGAAGGAGTTTAAGAAGTATTTCGAGAAGAAATACCTGACTAAAAGATACTATGAAAGAAAGATGAAGGAGTTCTTCGAACTCAAATTGGGCAGTATGACCATTGATGAGTATGAACGAAGTTTTCTGGAACTACTGAAGTATGTTCCATTCATCAAAGACAAGGCTGTTAAAATTCATAGGTATTTGAGTGGACTGCCACCTTCCATTGGTGACAAGATTCAATACGATGATCCTAAGACCATGGAAGAAACCATAAGAAGGGAGAAATGCCTATACGAACAACAAAGAGAAAATCCTACCTTTCAAAAGGCTTGGGATAACCAGAAGAGGTTTAAGAAAGAACAAAGGCAGAAGGGAAGCAAGCCTTCCTTTTTCAGAAACAGTCCTTGGGGACAGTCATCTTTTAAAGAGCCCAGGAAAGTTGAAGGGAGTGAACAGATGCCAAGGTCTCCACCCATGGA